>CM068834.1:91928116-92223116 GCA_028554795.2 Sinohyriopsis cumingii
GTGTGTGTGTGTGTGTGAGTCTGCGCGCGTATGTTGTGTGTGTGTGTGTGCGTGTATTGGTCTCTGTTTGTCCCTATAAAACTCACTTTATCCCTATCAGATACACTCTACCTACCTACCTACAGTAGCGCGTATTCAGGTCAGCCGCTTGCAACACTGTTGCCATTTATCCCCTAGTGTTCAGTACAGTGACGTCACTGACGCTGGAAATTTTGAGACTATAAATATCGACTTGGGGATTTCCACATTTTGTAGCTATACATATATACTAGAATTCATAAACAGGAACGCCACTCAAGCTGAGGCTATAAAAAGATAGTGGGATTTTCCAAAGGAAAAACCCACAAGTTGGAGCTATAAATAGATAGTGGGATTTCATAGGAATTTCAGCTGATTATAGATACATAGGTATTTATCCACGATCGTCACAGAAGTTGATATTGTAAGTAGTTACTAATTTTATCCATTTTAGTCTAAACCATTGTAACTTAATTTTCGGGGATATGTTTATTTTCCTTTAAATTCTGGGACAATTTCGTCATTTTAACGTTACTTTTAGTCACATCCATTTTGTCGTTGAGCATTTCCTTGATTATAGCTATTTATAGCATCATTACAATTATGCAAATTTTTGAACACCCTAGCAAGATTTCAGGTCTTCGTAATGCTTTATATATAAATCCCACGCTTGTACTAGTGTATGTATGTTTCTGTCTCTGTTGTGTTTGACCCTCTACCATCATTGTCCCTAGATAGTCCCACCATGTTCAATCCCCCTTGACGCTATACAGATCCACCATGTTCAATTTCCATATGTTAAATTCCCTTGAGGCTATATCCCCCAGGGGTTTCCGTAATGTTAAATTTCCCATTGTCCCTAGACAGTCCCACGATCTATTCCCCATGTTAAATTCCCATTGTCCCTAGACAGACCCACACTATAGTCCCCTGTTCCATTCCCCTTGTCCCTAGACAAGCCCAAACTCTATTCCTCATGTTAATTTCCCTTGTCCCTAGACAAGCCCAAACTCTATGTTAAATTCCCATTGTCCCTAGAGTGACCCACGATTTTTCTCCATGTTAATTTCCCTTGACGCTAATCTGACCCACGATTTTTCTCCATGTTAAATTTCCCTTGACTCTAATCTGTCCCAGGGGTCTCTGTAATGCTAATTCCCATTGACGCTAATCTATCCCCATTTACTACTGGCGAGCCTATACAAAGTTGCAACCCATTTGAATGCAGGAGTCCATGACAAAAATCAGAGTGAAACTGTGTGACTGTTCACAGGGGCAGTGGAGTATTAAGTACTTTCTGACCCATAATAACTGTGCAATATTCATGTCCAAGCCCGAGTAATAAACTTACTCAGGAAATAAAATAGAAGTGCCAGACTCAACGGTTCCAAATGATATACTGGCTACGGGTAGATTTCTTATCTCAACGGCGCAAGAAGCTCGGGCAAAACGACACCCGCAATTGCTGTCTTTCGTAACAGTGAGTGCTGGTTCCTTCGCGGACCAATCGCCTGCTAAAGGTACATGGCATCGGTATGACAGTGATATACGTGCTCAAATCTACTGCATTTTCTTTCGCTAGAATTTCCATAGAACATGCACTCCAGAGAGTGCTGGTCAAGAATATATTCCGAATGTCACTATTTGGAACGAGATTTGCACAGTTTTCCGCCACATTCTCGACATGAGTGAATAGAACTACAAGTTGTCTGCTGTGATGACCAAGGCCAACTCCTGCCCATAGCCGAGGATCTTCAGTATGATCTGCAGCGCTAGTTCGCAGAAAGTGATGACTGCTACGAAGAGATTGAGGAAGACTACTGCACCAAATGCGAGGCGGTTACAGACCCAAAAGAGACTATGATCCTAAAATCTGACAGTACCCATTGCCAGTGGATACACCATGCTTTTTCCACATGTCGCTTCTGTAATTTTTCTGGAGCAGTGGAAGCCAGCTAACACGCTAGTGGCTTTCAGAGCAGCGGTACGTGACAGGGCCCAACAATTTTGTTTGAGCGACACAAAAAATAATTTTCAGACTTGCGGGTCCCTTTCTAGCAATACGAACAGAATAGACGGCGCCAAAATATCTGTATTATCATTCCTAGACAAACCAGCAGAGGGAGCTTTTGCTAGACTACATCGTCGAATCAGCCGTTGCTGTTGACGAGAGTGCTATCAGCATGTCGATTCTACAAATGGGACTGTCTATGCAATAAATGTGAACATCTAGCAAGGTGTACCACAACAAGAAGAAGAAGAAACTCCGCAATGTCTTGATTCTCCAGGATCATCTCCGGTGTGTGTTCTAACCTCGATTATTTGATAGCGCTTTGACTAAGACTCTTAACTTCAGCTTCTTGCCGCGCCACCGGCCCCAAAAAGGAGGGGTGCTTTATGCATGTTAAGCAGGCGCCGACTGAACAATAAATCCTTAATGTAATCAAGTGAAAGAGTCTCTCACATAAATGCCAGGACTAACTCAAAAGTCATATTCAAGGTCCACGAAGTGTTACATCTTGAGCAGTAGCATAGTTACTGCTGTGCGCTTGCAACAACGAAATATACTATGTGTCTACAAACCAAACAGCACGCATCAGTTTAATGTACCTCCCATAAAACACTTGAAGAAATATATGAAGTTGACATGTTTGTAATGTAACAAAAGAGATGTGCTGTGTTGATTTGCCTATCGGAAACTCAAGTTAATGGCGAAGCAAATGGTGCCCTTGTAGTAAAGTGGGAGAGGGGGATATTGGATTTTGCTGACATATAGACACTACCCAAGGTGAAACGGATGACCGAATCGGGGAGAAAACTCACCGAGGACCAAGAATTTATAATATCAAAGTAAGCATAATGATAGATCCCCTGAGCTTTTCGGAGTGTCCAAATACGAAGACACAGCGCTCATAGTCGAGGCTGAACAGGAACCGACAACCTCCCGATACGAGAGACCCTAGCCTCCAACCAACGCATATTTTTAATTTCGTTTATACAATGCTTGCGCTGATTTATACAGTGAAAATTGTTGTTGGGTCGGGGTGCTGTCGAAACATTAAAGAGTGGATGTATCAACCAGATTTCAGAGCGTAACATCTTTAAAAAAGATATTAGAGAGTTTGCTTATAAGGATTTGGGATTTTCATTTTGTTTATGTCTGCTTTGCAAATAATCAGTCATATTGTTAAAACTATTCAGTGAACTTGAATAAAAGTTAGAAATATATTTCCATTCTATCATTATAGTCAATCTGATTGAAACTAGATCTCCACTGTCCAACTGTTATTATCCCTGAAACTATTTTCATAAGTTCCATAAAAATAAAACGGTATTTCTAAGGCAATAACATTTTTCTGTGAAATTCAACAACCCATCCAGATGAAGTTTAGTGACTTTTTAGCCAGTTTCAAATCGACTTTAGTCTTTTTCTTAGAGTTTGGTTTGATTTTTTTTAGTGAGTTCAACCGGTCTTAAATATTATTTTTGGTGAATTTATCAAAAGAAGTACTTCTAGTACTGGGGGTGTCACTATCATTTCAATTCTTGACATAAAGCAAGATCAGAAAGTATTTCCAGAAACAAACATAAAACGTACAATCGAACAGAAATTTATCACCAAAAGGATAATATACGTAAATTAATATATAATTTTGTTGGATAAAAATTGAAAACAGAAAAAACTGAAGCAATCATTAGCAAAGAATGAAACTGATTTTTTAATTTTCAAAATATTGTTTATGATTTATTTATTAGTTTTGATCGATCACATAAATTATAACAGATATTTGTAAATAATTCGATGTCACGGAACATTAAGACGAAAGTTTGCTTAAACGCTCCCCTGCATTTCAGAAATTATTAAAAATCAACTCTTACAGGTTCTGTTTTGTAGTGCCACCTTAAAAGTATGCCCAGTTATTTTTGAAAGATTTTGTGAAATTGAGCTATTGTCCAACAAATCAAGTATGTGTTTCACTTCCTGTTTGCTCTTATCTCTTGAAACGTACCTGCAATTCAGAGAAAAAACAATCAATAACTTTCCTTGAAGAAGAAGATAACCCATTTCTTATAGCTAAAACGGTCTTCGACCCAAGGGCGAAATGTTGTGTTGCTATGTTAATGACGCACGTAGATGTGTCTAAACTGAGAAATCGATTGATTTTGAAGTGAGTGATATTTACCTTACCAATAGCATTCAAATTAGTGATACAGTCAAATCATTTATGTTGTTTTTTTAAAAATATCTTTGTGATAAGATAAGCCGAAAGTAAAATAGTGATTTTTCTTCGCATACAGCTAAATTTTTAGTTATTCCACGAAGAAATGGTGAAAGGTGAGGACCATCATTTTGAGATGTAAGTGTAAAAAGATTTCAAAGTCGTGTGTTTCCAATAATTAATGAATATCAGTACAGCGTTTATTAGTTGCGAACTTTATATATTCGAAACTTATCTATATTATCATAGGTCAGCATTAAGAAAAGTTTCAAATTTTGCATGATTCAGAAAATGCGTTGTTATCAAAGACTCTCAATTAAGGCACGTAATGCTTTGTCTTTAACAAACTGAGCTTCCGCTAAGTACATTGGTTGTACAGCAGATTTGCAAGGAATAAGAATGATTTTGAGCCTGGAATAACAGTTTCTGAAAAGGGTAAACTCTTTTCCTGAACGTCTGGAAATAAAAATGAAAGCTGTGGTGCGACAACAATTTTTTGCATGAAATCCCGTTATGTCGATAGGTGAAGTTTTGATTGAAGTTTAAACTCGCTTCTAATGGAATTGATTTGATTTTCTCGTAATTTTCAGTAAATTGTATCGATTGAAAGTCGTTGTAATAATAATAATAATAATAATAATAATGATAGGAAGGACATTTTAAAGTTATGATAATATGTGTTGTAATTCTAATGATAAAGAGGATGCTGTTTTTTTCAACCTCTTCTTCTTCTTTCACTGTTTGAAAACCAATTACACTAATTGTAGGCGACAAAAAGTGGAAAATGTAAATTAGTCTTGAAAGAGTTGATATGATGCCTTAGTGATATTTTCTTACAAGATCAGACACATTTCTTTGATCCTTCTGCCAAGATTTTAATTTTAGATATTTATTAAATAATATAGTATCTAATACAGTTTTGTTCTCTTTCAAAACGTAATCCTATCAATCATTAATGATGTCTGCTCACAAATTCGCTACGGAAACAGAGAGAATAATATCATTAGTTAAAAGATGAATATACGTAGAATGTGTAACACAAAAAATCGGGTGAATTGAATTTCCAGTAAAAATATTCATTCTATACAGATTTAACGAATACGAATAGAAAAAGCACTAATATGTGCACTGTAGCACTCTTGACTAATCCAACCATAACATACAAATAATTTGGTCAGAAATTAAAACAAATGAGTAAATATATTAACTGATTATTTGCAGATATAAATATTTATGACTTAATTTCGTTAGATACAAAATAATTTGGTATGTTTACTAATGCATGTACATGACATAAAATTAATATTAGGGTTCCATTATTTAAAGATATAGTAGCAATACTAAGTCCAAATCAGTATACCTAATTTAATCAGCCAATTTTGAAGTGGGGTTGGGATGATCTCCAAGTTGGATAATACCCTTGCCCTAAAACAATATATTAATCCAGTTTTGGAATTGTTCAAATTTACTTCTTTTTATTAAAAACAGTGCTATTCTAAATTCAGAGTAATCATAATTTAAGTCAAGTTATAACAGGCGTTCAACATGGATCGACATTAGGTCAACTTCTCTTTCTTCAGTATATACATGATACTGATGAGGGAATGCTTTATCCAGCATATCTAGTCTTTACAAGGTTTGGAGAAATCAATTTACTACACAAATTCTATCCTAAAAACACTTTGACAAGCAATGGTAAATACTTATTACGTATAATTGAGCTATTTAACTCTTTTCTCAAAATTATAGGCACAGTGTAATTAGAAATCGTCCTCCGTAACGTTTTTCGTCTAAGTGGTCGCAATCTCACGTGTATTGTCAATTCTTTTGTTTTACTGAAACTGGGTATCACCAGCAGTTTGTGATATGATTGCATATACTGAATATAAAAAACTTAAACATTACATTACAATCGTTTCTGTATAGATTTTGCTTTAAATTTCAAAATGCAAAAAAACTGAAATACGAGTAATGATTTGCCTGTAAAGAAACTGCACGCCAAAGCAAGTAAGTGAAACAGGTTAAAAAGTTTTTAAAAAATATTTTTCTCGGGTGTCTGTCTCGAGACGTCTGTTGTACTTACCAAACACTCATGCCACTGAGGTATGTATAACTTGGAGAACTAGGCGGTGTATCACGTAAATGTCATTACAAAACTTGCAAGTTTTAAACATTATTTTTTATTCTGGTTTTAAAATGTCACATTTTTAACTATGTTAGTAAAGTGATATCCTTTGTATGGGTGAAGTACAGAAATGCATCAAATTTAATCCTGCCCAGTTAGACCCATGTTCAATGGGTAAGCCCAGGAAACCTAGTCTAAACTGAATTACCTCAGTTAGTATAGTGACGGAGTCAAGGGGCAGGGCATTCGATACCCCATCCCCCAGGCACTAGTTGCCATTTCCTCAGCACGGCATAGTGAATAATGTCCTAAATGTGCGGTTAATACCGAGAATAAAAACATATATGTTTTTATCAACTTCACTTCGAAGAGGTGAGCAATAATGTATTCTTTGGAATGCTGTGTCTCGGAGTATATATCAGTCGATGAACTTTTCCTGAAAAATCATATCTTATGGATAGCAGCCTCTAATATTAATGCAACCATAAAATGCATTATGTCGGAGTAGATCAATTGCTGATCTTTCAAGTAAAGGAATATATATATATATATATATATATATATATATATATATATATATATATATATATATATATATATATATATATATATATATATATATATATATAATCATGAATCGTGGGGTTTTTTTTGTATTTCTTTTACATTTGTACTTTCAGAAGCCTATTTTAAGAGATGGGACAAATGAAGTTACCCATAATTCTAGTTGCTTGCTGTTTTGTTGTGGCAGGTAAGGATAATTTTATTCTAGTACACGGTCTACTAGACACTTGGCCAGATTAGTTGGAAATGTTGTCAAACAACAATTAGTCCATCATATTTTGTCTGAAAAGCAGACACGGTCATTCTACAAATTTTATTCTTACTGGTTGTTGAAACATAAGTCCAAAGGTGTTGTGCACACATAAGGAACAACAAAATAAAATCATAACTCAGAGGTTTTACGTCCTAAAATATATACAGACATTCCTTATCATTAATATTGAGCGGAACAAATGACTAACGGACGGACAATGCCTTATCCATAACTTTGAACAAATAGTTGATAAAATGTGAATTTCCAGTATTTGAAAAGGTTGTTTTCTTGGTCTTGATTAAAATTCCAGTTAAAAATTTTTTCAGTTGCAATCAAGAAACTAAGGAGAAAGAATGTGTTCATGACTTTTTTACTCGAATCCCTCCGAAAGCTATTTATTACATATTTTGATCTGGGTCGGACAATATTCAATGCCTATAAATAGCTCACATGCGCATGATTTAAAGTTATAACAATATAAAAATCAATGGTCATAATAAATAACAATAAATCAACTTATTGTATAGAATTACAAATATACTGACCAGTTGAAAATTACTTGTTTACGGTAAGTAATGCATAAAAAGAAACTAAAGAAGATAGAAAAGGAAAGAGGTGTAAATCATTTACATCGTCTGGATTTTTCAGTAGATTTTGCCGTCATAATCATGGCTAATTTAACTTCAAAGAGAGACAGTCAGAAAGTAACAGAGTTTAGTCCAAATTTTCTTCGGAGTTTTAAAAGATCAGAAAAAAATACATTTGTGTACGGTTGCTGTGCAAACCATTCACTTTGCCAAGGAAGACACCAGAAGCACAGCTTTCGTATGATGTCATAAGAAACATTCTTACAAAGTTTGTTCATAAGCAGCTCAATGTTTTCGTAGAAATTGCTGTTCGACGTTAAAATATAGTTCCTATTTATTTAATGTAGAAACAACAAAGTTGTTCGGGAATCCACCAAAACGTCTACAACATATATCGGTTAAAACATTATTACATTACCTTGATAGAAAATGGGAAACGAACATCGCTATGAACATCTAACTGGCTAAGCAGTTCTTAAAAGACTTAAAATAAGAGCGTTCCACCAGGTTGAAATGGAAGGTACATTTTTGGTAAAACTTATTTTAAGAAATTTTCCTTTAAAGTTTTTTGAACATTTGCTTTTTACTTGGATAAGATGTCGATATTTCGTAGTCCACATGATTGATGTGGAATCCGCGTAGCTAAGTTGGAAGACGCCAAGCAAAAAAATCTCTGTTAGTCAATAATGGACTGCTTGGATGTTCTACAGATGTCAGGAAAAGTATTTACAACTGGTTGCTGCCAAATCCGAATTAGTGATGCTAAAAAGTACTGTACAAGTGTCTACTTCCAGCATCTGCATGCGGAATCAAAAACCCTGCTCCCTTGCCTGATCTGGAGCGAAGGGCACGAAACTATATTGCTGCCAACGGCGAGCCTTTAGTACAAGATCAAAATCTTCGAGAAACCTGGTACAGCGTAGGGGATTGGGCCATGCCTACCAATCAGACAATGCCGGATATAGCAACATGCGGAACATACTATCCTACCTGGATGGAAGGTAATAATGAATTAATATATGTCGTGATATCAGGTTCTTACATAGTATAATATTAGAGACAAGATTTATTTATGCCTTTCAGTAAAGTAAGATGCGTCTCAGATGTGTCCACGCCATGTTTCTCGCAGTACAACAATTTGTATTTAGTTCCATGTTGGAATGGTCAATCTGTTGATTCACATATTACGTTATTTCATTAGCAGATATAAAATATCTCAATGAAAGTCATGTTGTCCATATTTTAGTAGTTCTCACACGATTGCATTCCACAAAAAGCACATAAATAAAAATTTGCACTTACGTGTTTACAGTTAGATATTCGCGGAACAGTCCCTTTCTTGCAAGGGGCAAGAAATACGACACAAACATTAAACTAGACTAGAACTCACACAATAGTACAGCATTAGCACTTGAAGCCAATAAAACGTTAAGTGTCTAGTGCATCAGGACGTCGGAAAAAGCTGCAAACACAGTACGTAATTCTATTGATTTATTATGAAGTACTAGCCCTTGAGATTATAACACCAAGCGTTGTGTGTGTGTGTGTGTGTGTATGTGCGCGCGCGCGCGCGCGTGCTTGTGTGATTATGTGTCTTTGGCTAAATAAATTCTAGAATTTCCTGAGATCTCTGAAAGTCCTTGACATTGTGAGTTCTGGACCCCCAGTCTCCAGGAATCGAGGGTCCTGATAATAAAAACTCAGGATCGGGTGAGATAAGAGCGAATCAATCACTGGGTAAGAACGTATCAACATTCAAGCAAATGAATAATGTTTAAAATAGTAGATATCATTCTTCGCCCTCAAATACGAAAATTCTTTGTTTTTCTTTTCCTTCATGTAATTACTTTTCTTGCCAGTTAGGGTTTTTATATAATCTTTTGGTGAAAATGTACATCAGTTGGATTCAAAGTTTCAGAAAGGTGAGGATCCCACAGATAGTTAAACAGGATGCACACTATGAAAAAGCTGGGGATCCAAGACAATCATTGGAAAGTACAGGATGAGCTCTGTCTAATCAACTCCTTATCCGATTCACGTCATATTTGGAATATAATATCATCAGTACCCTAGTTCTCTCAGTACCACTCGTGCCTCTGGGTGGGGCTATGAGGCAGAGAACTATAATGGTGACACGTGTTGTTTAAAAGTTTTCTTCAAAGTTTTCTCATTATAGATATTTCCAGAACATCTTGCCCGATTAACCTCAAGCTTGATGCACGATATCATCACATATTCTTGGTGTATTTTGTGCATCTGCGTTCTTCCCCTGGGTGGGACTATGGGTCACAATTTATAATAGGATCACATTTGTTTATTAAAGGTTTTGGTTGAAGTCTTTTGGAGCCCTTGTATTTCCATCGTTCCTTCACCAATTCACCTCATGCTTGAAACAGAAAATCATGACATACTCTCTTTCTTTCAGCATCACTCTCATTCATGGTGTCAGTCCGGGGGTGGAACCTGGAGTTAAAGAATTATACTGTGGAAATAGTGTAGTTAAATGTTTTTTCATCACTTATATTTCCGTAATCATCTACCCGATTCACTTCTTAAGATATAATATCATCATATACCCTCTTCTCACAGCACCAGTTCTGCCCCTGTGTTCTGTCCCTGTGTGGAAATGCGGGTCAAAAATTATATTGGGAACACTTTTGGTTAAAGGTGTTGGTTCATATTTCTTCTTCACTTGTATTTCCACAACCAATCCACCTCATCATACACTGACATCATGACCTTTACTGCTCCTACCCCTGGTTCAAGTCCTTGGGAGGGGCAATTGAGTTATTATGTGGAGCACATTTTGGTTTACAGTTTTATTTCCAAATCTTAATGAACATTTCATTCAGTTCTTTATAAATCTGGAAATCGTAGGATCGCAAACTACACTTTTCACTATACTACTGTTTTTTTACTGGATTACGTCAATGGATGGGGACACAAGGAAAAGAAAAACGATCTCTTTGGGTTAAGTTTTCTTTTGTTTCTACTAATATTCAAACATGACACTTTGGAAGAACATGATGTCAAGAAGTAGGTCACGCTATTATTATTATTATTATTATTAGTAGTAGTAGTAGTAGTAGTAGTAGTAGTAGTAGTAACAGCATATTTTAAATAAAACATGATCACATTATTGCCTTTCGCAATATTCAACTCTTATTCTTGGATTATATCCTTGGAGGGAACAATTGTATTAAAAAGCATGATACCTGCGAGTGTGTAAGGATAATAGACTTTGATTTTGACGCATATATATATATATATATATATATATATATATATATATATATATATATATATATATATATATATATATATATATATATATAAGTCATATGTCCTTTACTTCCTATAATATTCTTGCTCTTCTGTCACGCTCCTAATGTTGACAATGTGGTCATCAGATTATGACCTTTGATATAAAAACAACTCTTTTTGAAGATTTATCATGTGTTTCTCTCAGCACAGTTCTTGTTTTCTTGTATCTTAGCTACTTTTAATAGCGGATCACGTAATCTTGAAAAGCCTTCATATCAGTGTGTTTTTAGTAGATATTTTAAACATATTCTTTCAAAAATTCTTTTTACGGTTTTCTCAGGTTAGTAACAACAGCCCAATTGGTGAGCGGAGCAGCATGTAAAGTAAATATAGTCAAGTAGTACGTGATTTAGTATCTTTAAACATGAACTTTTTTTTAACTTTGTCAGGCACGAATCCAAACGAGGCTGATGGCGAAGTCGTCCGATTCGCTTGCATCATGGATTTCTTCAGCAGCTGTAGTAAAAGAGTGGATATAAAAGTCATTATGTGCAATGGAGTTTTGCTCTATTATCTGAAACCAACTGCACTTAATACCGCTTACTGTTTTGGTAAGTAAAACATATTGGAAAGGAGAGGCGAAAGCTATTGATGGGGAAACATCCAGACCGTAGACATGCATAACTAAAAAAATCAAGCGATTAGAGGCACGTGCGGTAGAAACAAATAACGCAGAGCGTTTTGCACTTCAAAACTACTAATCTGGCATTAAGTTAAAGCAAGTACCACAAAGAGAAAAATCTTAATGCAATCGTATAACAAATTTGGATCAGCCATGATTTGAGAACTTGTAATGTTTTGGTGTATGTATGTATGTATGTATGTATGTATGTATGTATGTATGTATGTATGTATGTATGTATGCATTCATGTATGTATGTATTGTGTGTGTGTGTGTGTGTGTGTGTGTGTGTGTGTGTGTTTGAAACTTGCTTACTGAGGCTAAACAAAGATGTCTTTGGCCAAAATCAAAGAATTTAAAGAAATTCTTTAATGCTTTATAATTAGACTGAACATTTATATTTATAGAGTATCAGGTAATCACTGTGCCGCTTATGACGGCAACTGTTAAAAAGATTCACTTTAACTAAAAACAATGTATCATAGATCTCTTTCTTCTTTATACGTTACAATTATGCAGCAAAAACGTGAACAATCTAAATTTAAATCTTCTGGTTGTCTCCTTAAATGATGCTGGAATTGCATTGAATCCATGTAGCTTTCTTATTATATCAGACGATACCATATTTGATCAGACGATACCATATTTGATTAGACGATACCACTGCTTGACTATAAGAAAACAGGAGTCTGATTTACTAATTTTCTTCTCTTTCTATAGATCCCAAACATTTGCAGATACCTGGCATCAGTGAGCCTCCTCCTCCGCTCTCTCTCTCTCTCTCTCTCTCTCTCTCACACATTTTACAAATGTATTTTGCTTTATATAAACATAAAACAGTGACAGCCATCTTGCTACACTATATAAGTTGATGACTTACTTAGATATAAAATAATCTGTTAGGAAGTGTTATGTCAGAATATTTAATGACTGGTAATATTTCTTTAATCCCCCCCCCCATTTTAGAATTAGCGTCTGAGTAACGCTACGGTACATAAAATAAAATAATCCTAGGTTTAAAGTAGGCCTCAGATCAGTGGCCTATTAGAAGGGGACCTTCAAATAGTCATTTAGTTTAAGTTAGTACATTTAGTCAATGTATCCTTGAGTGTATCAGTAGATATCATCCGTCTGTTTCCAAGTACCAAACAACTCGATAGATCATCAAGAATATGTAGATAATCATCTATACGAAGTATTACCATAGCTCGATTGGCCTTTAGGTGCATACATTAATACCATGTGTGTGTGTGTGTGTGTGTGTGTGTGTGTGTGTGTGTGTGTGTTTTTTAAGCGGGTGAGATGAGAATATGGTGGAATATTCTTTGAAGGCGGCTTATATGAACAGTATGGGATGGATGTCTATGTTTTTCCACGAGCGTAGGAAAATTATCATGCGCCTGTAATTTCCATTATCTTGGCTTGAATGTAATTTATCTAATTAAATATGTTTTAGAAATTGCTCCACCCCCTCAATTCCGTCCTCGTTCTGCATCTGTTGAGTGTGAGCTCAAGTGGAAGGACCATCCATCAGGGAAAGCGAAGCTGCCTTATTTGATTTTTTCATGTAGCTTTGACACAAGTACTAATAAAGACTATTGGTATTATGTCATGTGGTGAGTTACATACATACATACATCCATCCATATATATATATATATATATATATATATATATATATATATATATATATATATATATATATATATAATGGTGGTCGTTTTCTTATGAAAGTATGCTGTTTATAATGCTATAATACCGCTTTTTATGAACAAAATGGTGTAACTGACGTGGGTTGTATTCTGTAAAGTTATTTCCATGCATTGCTTATCATATGAAAGCATTAGATTGGCTGACACTCGCCTCCTTTCCTCATCACGAGTTTGTCTGAATCAACCAGTCAAATTCACTACTCACTATCCATAAGTTCTGAAGTTAAGATGAAAATGTTCAATGTTCAGTACACTTTTCTAAATATTTGGAACATATTTCCTATTTTATGTAGGTATATAGATGATACCTTCTTCATGATTATTGGGCCCCAACCAGGAAGTAATATTGCAGACACTGCACTGACAGAGGAACACCTTATTAAGGAAGGAATTAAAACCCTTGGGATAACGGTACTGATTGTGCTATTAATAGTCGAGCAAAATTATCGGCTTTCGTTTCAAAGATAAGCATTTCCATTCAGTATTCTTATGTATCCGACGCAAGCTCAATCTACAAATGTTCTGCTTCTTTTTAAAACAATTTTTCTTGAATATCGATTAAGAAATACAAAGAAAACTTCTCATTCCACTAGCCCTCACTATTCTTGATGTTTTATGTAAGTTTAGAGATAAAAAAGTTGTTATAAATACATTTTGATAACGCTTGGTGGAGAGATAAAGGAGTTGTTACAAATGAATTTTGACAATTCTTGGTGTTTTATGTGCGTGCATAGATACAGGAGTTGTTAGAGATCAAAACTGATACCCACTGTATGGAAATCGAGCTTACTCGAACAAAAGTTACATCCATGTTGGTAAGTTTCAATGTTGTTCTTCTTTGAGGCTGGGAGTGGAGTTGTGGGTAGACTGTTGAAAAGATACATAGTGTGCTTAATGGATGCTGATAGCATTGTGAAATAGTTATCAAATCAACATTAGTTTAAAAGTCTTATATTAATATATCGTTTTAGTTGTTCATCTGTTTTCAGCTGAAATGTGGTGTACGTGTGAGGGAAGGAGAACATGGAATAATGGGGAACATAACGCATAGTTCTTCATTTTTCGCTTGAATCAAGGTATGTTTCACTAAATTGAAGATTGAAAAGTTTTAAAGGAAATACAGTGGTTATCTGTGCATGACAAAGGTCTCAAGCTTGAATCCCTTGTAAGACGCGATTTTTCTCGCACACTATCTACTTACCCTGTCAGAAATAAATTAGGTAGTTTTCTTACTAAAAAAGTCACTTCTGGATTTTCTGTACATTGCTTGTTTATAGGTTAAAAAATAAACAGAAATGTATCGTTGCAGTATTTTTACCTTCACGTCCGATACCACAGTAAGTATAGTGTTATAACAGGTTCCCTGGTGATCATATGCTCATCTAGCAGAGTGGTTCGAAATTACCTGGAAGTCACTCTGTTTCATTTGAAAACAATACTCGTGAATTACTGAACGACTATCTCTCTTGGAAGACATGACTCTGACGATGGTAATGGATATGGTTCGATTATTTCATTTTCAAAATCGCTAGGGTGAACTTTAGACAAAATTTCTCGTATTGGGTGAAGCAGAACATTATTTGTTGCTGGATTTTTGAGTGATCTGAATCCTTTTTGAGCGGTAGATTATTCAAGTTTTATTTGATTATGGTTCTGTCTCACATTATATTTAAACAACTACGTACGATGATGATGCAATTAGTTATAATTAGACTTCAAACAAAAGATCACACTACTGATCAGGCATTTACAGAAAGGGAAAGGAAACTGCGACGTTCAGAAGAAGAAAAAAAAACTATTTGGAAATCAACACTACCACACTCAAGATAAAGTTGAAGATACGTGTTATGTCGGCCAAAAGAAATATCATTGGGAATGCAGGGTGTCCACAGTGCCAAATAAAAAAATATTTATCATAAAAAAGAGAAACCAGGTCACAACAAATACTTGAAGATACCTTTAATATATGTCTTTAAGAGTTTCAAAGCAAGACAATAAAAAAACAATAGATTTTTTTTGTGAAATGATTGTCATTTTTATTCAAATCCAAATATAACTCATTCTCCGTAAAAACGAATGCCATCAGTTGAGTAATAGAAGTGTGTGTGTGTGTGTGTGTGTGTGTGTTAAGGAGCTACACGAACAGACAACCAATAAACCAGCATCCCTTTTAAATAAAAATGAATCTTTTGCTATTTCGTAAGTGTTTTTCACAGATATTCGTAGAAACGTTTCGTACATCTAAGACAAACGTTTGCATAAGCTACTCTTTTGCATGTGAGGTAGGCAATAACTCGGTAAACTGTAATAGGGAACCTGCGTGATGCTTATTAAAGAATGGCGACGAAGTGGACCAAATACCGCACCCTTTCCCTTTCTCCAACACAAAGCCATAAAACCAGAACCTTTAAAGACCTTTACGCTTTTAAAACTTAGAAATATTTTTAATTAGAGCTTTTTTCGCAGAATAACTACATTTTTTACAAATCCAGATTTTCATACTTTAAAATATGCCGACCCCAGAATTTTTCTTCCCTAGCCAGTTGTATTGTCGGCCTAAAGAGAAAATCATAACTCTGTGTGCGTGTATGAATGAGAGAGAGAGAGAGAGAGAGAGAGATTGTCGAGTTATATGTCGATGAATATACGGAGTTAAACTTTTTTGTTAAAGGAAAAGGGTAAGCAATGCATCTTTATTTATTTGTTTATATCAAAATTGTTATTTCATCAGTTTATTATATGTATCGACTTTTATTTATTTCAAATACATGTACGTACTTGGAGATCCTGAAGCTCTCGGTTCAAACGACAAACCAGCCGAGTCCATTTTGTATTAGGCTGTAAATATGACGTTTATTGCAATCCTTTATGTCATTGACAACCTTCTGAACTTTTTTATATTCATTGCAATATTAGGAATACAGTTTTAATTGAGTTTTAATTCCACTTTTGGTTCAATTACTTGCACTATGAGACCAAAATCTGAAAAATGTGTACCATTCATTCGTACTTCAACACCTCTCTGTTTATAGGCTCGTCAAGTCTTGGAATAAAATTAACATCATATCCACTGGGACGTGCTGTAGATCAATTATTATAGATCCGGGGTCGTCTCTGAATACTCTCTCTCTCTCTCTCTCTCTCTGACACATGCACACATACACACACACTTCATAATCTCTCTCAACAAAGGATTAAGTCAAATTAATCACTATATCTGTTTCAAAAAATCTTAACTTTATAACCCAAACAATGGGTTTAAAAAATTGTTTTTACTAAATAATACATTGATCCAAAGAAATAAAATTTGAGAAACTATTCGGTTAATCTCTCCGATTATTAGATATCAGATCATTTAGACAATAAGTCGTTTAATCTTTCTGTCTATTGTATCCACTCTGCTCTGATAAGGTTTGATAAGTTTAATGCTTGACTTAAACTTTAGAAACCATCTTTGTGTTTGTAAAACATGTATGTCATCCACTGATGGAAATTAAAAAAAAATAACTAAAAGCAATGAAGTCTGATCAAATCAGGTACATGTGTATATAAACGAGTCAACCGAACTGCATTTGCATTCGTCAGACAGTGAGACGTATTAATTTGGTCTCTAGCTTCATACATGTATATGTCTCTAGACTAGCAACAGTTGCTAATAGGCAGTCAACGTATACTGATGAATATTTGCTAGCATTTTTGTATACATACGTAGATGAAAAGATTAGATTTTCAAGTCATTAAAACAATCTTATTTGTTTGTTTTCTTTTTTTTCTTCTGACCCATCTTGAAACTGTTTAGAACTGGACATTTAAAAAATTAAACATTGTTAGCAAGATGAAGCATAAACCGCTTAAGGCAGAAAAATTCAATTTAATAGTACTATTTTTATTCGTATGTAGATGACCTGATTAAATATTTTGAATGTTCCATGAATGTGTTTGTTAATTTAATTATTTATTATTTTACACATTTAAAAAAACGTTTTTTGACTTCTTTTTGAATGAGAACCTCTTTAGAGTGATTAAGCAAACAAAAATCAAAAAACGAACTTGAGGTCAACTAAAAGAAAACTAAATGTCCGGCTTTTCTCATTTATAACTAAAACAAGTCCGAGACAAGAAATAAGATAAAATAAATAAGATAAAATAAATAAATAAATAAATAAATAAATAAATAAATAAATAAATAAATAAATACATAAATAAGTGAAAGTAGTACATGTACGCATCATCGACCTTTGAGGAAGAGAAAAGATGATGATTCCATTATTCTATTTTAAATAGCATTTAACTCTCCCGCCACCACAGTATGCACATTCATTTTTTGATGGAATTTTAATGTGTTTACTTGTATATTATACAAGACGGGTGTTTCATTTTCTTCTTCTGGTGCTTTTTATAAACGTTATCTTTATATAAAACACCAGTGCACTTAAAGAAAAAATAATGCTTATTAATATCAAAGGCCATTGCAATGTTCTATGAATTAAAACGAGTCCATTGCTACAGTTCTGAAATGGCTGAATGTCCTAACTGTAAAATATACAATTTTATTAAAACACGAGTTAATATATAGACTTGTATTATAACATTTTAATCAGTTCAGTAAATATATCGAGCAAATGATAATTATTTAAGAAAAGGGACGAACAAAATTATTCTGCAGATGGCTACAAACTCGAAATAGAAGATTGAATAAAGTCTGATTTAGGCTACCGATTCAATACTTTTTATACCTTATTCTTTGGATTTGCCGACGCTATTTGAGTGATGGCACCGCTATTTGGGTGATGGCACAGCTATTTGGGTGATGGCACAGCTGTTGGATAATAAGCATTTCCAGAATTCTGTGTAATCGAATGAACAGCCGTCTGTATACATTTCAACTGTTATTTTATATTTGGTTTAAATTAATTCAGTCGATTTTTGTAATTATTCACTGTGCACCATACAGTCCAGTTTTACCTGCATTATCCAGAGACAGATTTGCTATAATAATAGCTAGCTCAGGTTTACTTATTTGCAGCAATGTTTCATAATCACAATATTTGTGGCTTTGAAGAATCATTGTAGAAATATGCAGTTTCTAAGGAAATAGGAACATAAACAAGTGGGAATACTGTATTAATCTCGCTATGGAATCATAATAAACCGGTGGGAATAGTTTATTAATCTCACTATGGAATCATAATAAACCAGTGGGAATAGTTTATTAATCTCACTATGGAACCTTAATAAACCAGTGGGAATAGATATTAATCTCACTATGGAATCATAATTAACCAGTGGGAATAGTTTATTAATCTCACTATGGAATCATAATAAACCAGTGGGAATAGTTTATTAACCCCACTATGGATCATAATAAATTAGTGGGAATAGTTTATTAATCTCATTATGGAATCATAATAAACCAGTGGGAATAGTTTATTAATCTCACTATGGAATCATAATAAACCGGTGGGAATATTTTATTAACCCCCACTATGGAAGCAAAATGAATTAGTGGGACTAGTTTATTAATCTCACTATAGAATCATAATAAACCAGTGGGAATAGTTTATAAATCTCACTATGGAATCATAATAAACTAGCGCGAATACTTTATTAATCTCACTACGGAATAAACTAGTGGGAATAGTTTATTATTCTCACTACGGAATAAACTAGTGTGAATAGTTTATTATTCTCACTACGGAATCATAATAAACCAGTGGGAATAGTTTATTAATCTCACTATGGAATCATAATAAATTAGTGGGAATAGTTTATAAATCTCACTATGGAATCCTAATAAACTAGTGGGAATAATTTATTAATCTCACTATGGAATCATAATAAATTAGTGGGAATAGTTTATAAATCTCACTATGGAATCCTAATAAACTAGTGGGAATAGTTTATTAATCTCACTACGGAATCATAATTAACTAGTGGGAATAGTTTATTAATCTCACTATGGAATCATAATTAACCAGTGGGAATAGTTTATCAATCTCACTATGGAATCATAATAAACTAGCGAGAATAGTTCATTAATCTCACTACGGAATAAACTAGTGGGAATAGTTTATTATTCTCACTACGGAATCATAATAAACCAGTGGGAATAGTTTATCAATCTCACTATGGAATCATAATTAACCAGTGCGAATAGTTTATTAATCTCACTATGGAACCTTAATAAACTAGTGGGAGTAATTTATTAATCTCACTATGGAATCATAATAAACCAGTGGGAATAGTTTATTAATCTCACTGTGGAATCATACTAAACCAGTGGGAATAGTTTATTAATCTCACTATAGAATCATAAAAATCTAGCGGGAATAGTTTATTAATCTCACTACGGAATAAATTAGTGGGAATAGTTTATTAATCTCACTATAGAATCATAAAAATCTAGCGGGAATAGTTTATTAATCTCACTACGGAATAAATTAGTGGGAATAGTTTATTAATCTCACTATGGAATCATAATAAACCAGTGGGAATAGTTTATTAATCTCACTATGGAATCATAATTAACCAGTGGGAATAGTGTATTAATCTCACTATGGAATCATGATTAACCAGTGGGAATGGTTTAATAATCTCACTATGGGATCATAATAAACCAGTGGGACTAGTATATTAGTCACTCTCTACAGAATCGTTGTGTCAATATGAAAGTTTGTGCAATATCCAATTGGAACTAAGTAATGTAGAGATGGTGTGGATAATACCAACCGAAATATATCATTCAGTAATACAGATGTCCCTTTTATATTGCCTTCTTGTTTTAACTGACACTTATTATTTAGCTAAGGAACACGGTCATTATGAAATAACGCTTGCTATATACAAGGAACACAGTCATTGTGAAATAACTCTTACTATATGCAAGGAACACAGTCATTGTGAAATAACTCTTACTGTAAGCAAGGAACACGTTCATTATGAAAAAACTCTTACTGTCATTCATTATTAAAACATATTAATTCCATTTTCTTGAGGATACGACTCTGATTATGGTGATAATGAATATGATAATGATAATGATAGTTTTAATATGAGGGCTGAAGGTTGTGGGGGGGGGTGTTCTTGATTTATTAATGACATTTGCTTTTACCATAGGGAGTGAAAATATTGACATCGTCATATGTAAAAATGAAGAAAAATGTTTCATGTAATGAATAGAAGCTATGGGAAAAAACTTCGTCATCTAGTTTACATTTTTCCCCACATCTTAATTCATCTCTTTACTAGCATTAATAGTTTCTACATTATATTGGTAGGAATACCTCTCAGAGTATCAACACTTCCTGACCCTGACATACCGTATATAAAAGGGTATTTGTTCTGCCGTCACCTTTGACGGAATTTCATTAAAATCTTTTATTTGGTTCTACATACTTGTCTGGATTTTTCTGGCTAATCAACAAAGTAAAATTTATTATGCGTATATGAATGTTTAATAGTATTCATTCACAGAGATTGAGTATAAATATATTTAGAAATGACTTTTTGTTTTAGAGAAGACCAACTATACCGTATATATTGGAATGTCAGTCAAAATAATTCAGTCTTTGACTCAAACTCTCCATTAGCATACTTACAGAAACAACTTTACACTTTCACCCGCCACACAGGTACGTAAAAATGTAAGTGAAATTTACGAGAAAAAAATAACATATGTAATTCTCGTTTGTGAAACACTTGTAATCACGTATGAGTGTCGTATGTAAAAACTTACGAAAATCTTGGGCGTATGTTGTTTTGTGAAACGGTGTCCAGATTTGTAGAAACATAGTTATTACACAATATTTGTATGTATGTATCAATGTAGGTAGGTAAGTAGGTAGGTAACATTAAATCTGCATTTTTAGGTTCGCATGAACAAACCTCCTTAAATTACGTGCGCATGTTGCAATAAAAAAAAAAATATATATATATATATATATATATATATATATATATATATATATATATATATATATATATATATATATATGTGTGTGTGTGTGTGTGTGTGTGTGTGTGTGGTGTGGTGTGCGTACGTGCGTGCGTGCGTGCATGCATGTATGTATGTGTGTGTCACGAAAAAGAGTATCTTAGTTTGTCTCTTTCTCTCATTGATATTACACGCATTATACTACATATTAACTAATCAAGAATTTGCTGTTTTAAAATTCAGGTACTCACGCCTACACTTAAAATCGAAAGAGGGCGCGAAGCAGTTATATCTGTTCGCCCGACCGTCCCAGTCGGATGCGCCACGGCTGTTGCTAGGGATCCAGACTGCATCCTTGGGTTGCATATGATTGATCATTATACGAATTACGACTGCTCCAGTGTTGACGTTGCAGTTTCTGGAAATCATGTGTGTGGTGTTGAAATCTTGGGGATGGTTATACAGACGCCATGAAACAGACAAATAACTGGAACAGAACCTTCACCTTCAAAGTTACAACCATAGACACTGAATTTTATGACATGAACAGAAATATTTTCCAGATATCTCTTGTAACTGACGAAAATGCGAATGGACATATAATATGGAAGTCATATCGCTTGCCGGATGTACAGGTAAAGTCACTTTTCTTTTAAGTGGTTTCATTCAATGCGTGCGTGCGTGCATACATACATACGTGCGTGCGTGAGTGCGTACATCTATACATACATACATAACGCGAAAGCGATTATGAGTAGTTATATTTTCTTTCCATAATGTCTCTTGATTTTCGGCGCCTAAATTTACAAGGTGTTTGCTTATTAATCATATTATGAAAACTAACTGCTGCTGCTGCTGCAGCCAGTGACCTTTGGAAAGGTACATAATCCAGCAAATCATTTTATTCATTTCTTCTTTTTACATGCGTTCTTAAATATCGGTTTTAAGTCTGAAAAATGTACGTTGTACAAACAGATGATCGTTGCAATCCGTTAGATAGAAGCCTCAAATATGCTAAGACGAAAGAGTAAATTGTTTTTCTGTCCTGCTTTAATACTCATGTTAATGAATAAATTGTAATTAAATTTATAAATCTGTTTCATACATTTCAAACGACACAGCGATAAAGAAAGGAAAGAATGAAGATAAATTAAGAAGACCTATTTATGCGTGTAGAATATGAAAGATATATGTGTGTGTGTGTGTGTGTGTGTGTGATTTGGATTTTTAACTTAGCTTTAACAATTTTCAGTCATATCGCTACGATGTCTGAAGTGTGGCAGTTTAATGTGATGTCTAGCACTGGGGCATCGTGCCGCAGACATGTAGCATGATATCCCACCCAGTCACATTATCCTGACACCAGGCCGACCAGTCCTAACACCCACCTCTTAATGCTGAGCGCCAAGAAAAGCAGCTGTTAGTACCATTTTATTATTATTATTATTATTATTATTATTATTATTATTTGTTTTTGTTGTTGCGAATCGCAGCTTGCGTGAAATAAAGATATGTCTGTTCTTTATTGAATAGGGACAAATCAACGGATAAAAGTACAATTTAAAAGAAATGAGAACGATAATTTCAAATAGTTTATATTGCAAGTGATATCAGATCTTCCAAAATGGACAGATCATTTTCTTTCTCCTTCCCTTCCACAGATTGAGGTACTGGATTCCTCTTCGTGGAAGCGTAAAACGTGTTATGCAAATGTTGACCCACACATGCAAACGGCAGATGGGCGGTAAGTAAAGTCTGAATACAATTTTTGAACATTGTAAATGAAACGCGCATATGAAATGTCATCGTACATTATAACTAAACTTCAGATTAAGAATAGTTGGAATAATTTTTTCAACACTTTCTTACAGATCCATTGTAAAATATAAATATATTAATAACATTTGATTCAAACTTATTTTTCTTTTCTTCTCAGAAGTTAGCTACATTTTTCAAACACTTTAAAGAGATTAAGAACTGATCTGAATATATTTGAAGTAACGGGACCATACACAGAAAGTGAACAACAGTGGCAAGAAAAGATGGTGGTTCCATTTTTCCATTTCTTCATCCTGCCAATAGTTATAGAAGAGAGAGAGAGAGAGAGAGAGAGAGAGAGAGAGAGAGAGACTACGGTGGTACATTTATTTTAATGCCTTCAACGTTATTACTCCATTTTCAAATAAATAACGAAGAAAGACGAGAGAGACTAGTAAACCACTATACGCTTTAATGTTATATAAAGGTTTGATTAGTGTTAGAAAAGCCAGTATAAGTCGAGATGGAAAGGACCACTTCAGGAATTTCACTCTTTATTTTCTTGACATCGTTCATCATTTAGCAACAATTCCATTCGCGTACCTAGTTGGAAATCCGTTAATAGAGCCTAAAATAGTATGTTCTCGAAAACCCTTTCCATATTAGCAGAAGAGGAAATTGTCTAGTACCCATTTATCTAATTCGGTCTTCGATCCAGTCAGTTCTTTTGCCAATCGTAATTTTCTTCAGTTGACACGAATCAATATTCCTCTGTGAATTTCATTATTGATAATATTGCCGTATCGTGAATGAAGTGTTTCAATGTACATCAAAGTTACATCCGCGTTATATTACATGCTTGGCAAATCGAATGATTGGCGTAAACACTTTTGAGAGGTAACTTAAAATATCGATTTCCGTGTCTATTTTTGACGTCTCTAGCATGGCTAAATGTGAGAAGCGACTTACAAAAATATTTATGCCATTAATCGTTTGAAGGAAACGCGTAGGAACAAAACGCCGATCACAGATCATGTGGATGATAACATAAATGTTTAAAAATGAACTTTTAGCAGATCATCTGCATGACGAATAGATACTACAGGTAATATATGCTAATAATATATCAAGGTTGAAGGGAAACAAATCCATTATCATGCAGATAAAAAATGATGTCTGTAATTGTTTATAGCGTGGTGGCCGTACTGTAGATTCGTCATTTATATAAATGAATGCCAATGGCTGATATCGAACCGTTTCTCAATCTAAAACGGATACTGTTATATCTCATCTCATTTAATACATGATATTTTTGCAGACTATATGAAAACCAGAATAACGGTGAATTCATATTATACAAGCATAAAATTCTTCCATTAGCGGTAAGTTGTCGCATGTATGTGTGTGTGTTAGAGTCAGTAAATGATTTATACATCCTGTTTCATTCAATTAACTATATACTCGCTTCAAATAAAACTGTTGGTAACGTCAGTTTTTGAAATGGAACATTTCCATGCTTTAGAGGTGAGCTTTTTATTCTTCAGTTTTTATTCCTGCATGCTCTGTTGTCGCCATTTTAAAATGGTATGAATGTAATAATTCAATCTGGCCAACATTTCACTTTTTTGCTAATGTTGTGAGCCCTACGTTCATGTAAATTTGTATACATAAGTAAAATTGTTTCAGATACATTCTTATCAAGTTTTATGCTGGTTTAAATATGATTTTTTTATATTTCTTTATAAAAGTCTCTTTCAGTGCATGCATTTGAACACTTTCACCAGCAAACTCATTCGAGAAGGCAACGTATCCCTTGTATGCTCCTTGTATGCGCTTTGCACAGCCAAAGTAGAAAGACTAAGCAGAATAATATGTACAAGTTATAAATGTCAAATTTTGAAACTTAAAAGAAAATAGGTTCAAACTGATTTGTTAAACTTGTAATCTAAGTGATATGTAATCAGTTGTCTTCTTACAGGGCACCTACTCATTTAATTGCTTTTAAACATATAAAGATATAAGTGAAACAAATAAAAAGATGATTATTTTTATTTATGTATCTGATGCACTACACTACAATCGTAAACATTGATATAATGCGTTGGAGGCTACAAAACAACATAAGGTATACTTTTTACAGAACTTTTTCTCGCGGTTGCTTATGTTACGCATGGTGTTAATTCAAACTATTTTCTTGTTAAATGTAAAAGTTTCTCTATGTCTTTATCTTATATATCGTTTTCTTTAGCTTGTATCAAAACATTTTAAAGCGAAATCTGGGTAAGGTTATGATTCCTAAATACTGGATTGATTTGTATAAACCGAAACCTTTCGAAACGACCTGCGGTTACTTTAAGATGATAGTCTAGACTAATCAGAAAAGAACAATATTAAAATAAAGATTTAAAAAATACTAAGTATAGAAAAATTACATATAGATGGGCTGTAATTGTAAATTGTGACAAATAGGTCCCATATCAATTAATAAATACTGATTCTTTCTTTGATCGTGGCATAACATTCTTCTTTTAAGAAAACATCGATAGTATAGACACAGCCATCAAAAGCACTTGTCATATCTCATGTTAGTTTAAAAATGACATATACTAAGAAAGAAAAAAGCCAAGAAGATTTTGAATAATTTTCTAACAAATGACTCATTTCAGTTAAACGAATGTTTTGAAAGTGTAATTAGATAATGGATTCTTGCAACATAGGTTCAAATGAAAACAATGCCGTGTAACAGCAACATGGCCACATGTGCATGCGCAGTGACTATTCGAGCAGGCGGAGATCTGTACGGCTTCATTCTTTGTGATGGACAAAAACAATTAGTCAACTATCTCTCCTGCAAAGATGGGATCATGACTGTTGTGCGGGAAACAGAGTATGAATATAAGGTTAGTTTTCCTACTGATGCAATGGCTTTTCCTTCTTTGTATATGCACACGTGTATATTAGTTTGATCAAACAGACAGCATTTCATACTGTTATAAGTTTGTTCATTCTAATTATCAGTTTGAACATAAATACCAACTCAACATTTTAATGGATCAGCATAATTCAAAGCTATGTTTTTAATTTTTGCAAATGAAGTGTCACATAATTATCTTGCCCAAAATAACAGAATCATTGTGTTATCTTTTCCTGATGAACTTGGCACCTTTTACCTTACGATTTCCTAAGGTCAAAAGGAGATTAAATAATGATCATTCCTGACAAGAACTGGCAACAGCATCAATATAGTTCATAAGTAGCATATCAACTCAAAGAAAACAGTATCACCGCTATCAATATCATGAACAAAATGTTATTTTAATAGTAGTATGTATATCTAATTGGATTTCTTTGGACGGAATGAACGTTTTAGGTTATTCTCCCGACTGGGACACGTGTTGATATAATTATTAATCGAGGACCCACGTACAGAAATACAATGAATGTGGCAATACAGCTGTCTAAAAAGGATGATGATCGAATAGAAGGCCTGTGTGGATCATTCAATGGAAATCCGAATGATGACTTTGTCATGCGTCACACTGGAGCAATTATCCAGGACAATAACCAGTTCTCACTGTCTTGGAAGTAAGAAGAAAGTTTACGTTGATATCTTATAAATGACAATAGTTATTTAAATGGAAGATTTATCTGTTTAACATTTTACTTAATGAATTGCATAAACTCAGATCATTTGATTTCTTGAAGACTGTGGTATACCGTTTTTCTTTGTTTTCTTAGATATAGATTGTGTCATAAATGTATTGATTAAGCATAAATATGATAATAGAAAGACAAAATAATTTTATATAATTCCACCATATGAGGCTATTGAAATGTTACATTTATGGTAGACTGACAAGCACCACCTATCAAAAATGAAATAGTCGCTTTTATTTTACCAGATGTTTTTCAGTACACGTTCTGGTGACAGTGAATTACTGGTGTATCCGCGCAGGACTAACCACGCTCCTCTTTATTACGCAAACGCCATCATTGGAATCTTAATTTTTGCTGTCGATACAGATATAGCGTGGATATTGTATTTAATTGAGAGTAACACTTATGTCACTTTAATTCTTATGAACCAAGCAACTTTTGAACAAGAAATGTGTTTTAAGAATGATTTTATATTAGATGAGCTATCGACATATTAAATGGCATAAATCCATGATCCCTATCAGTGGCAATACCAAGGTATAGCAACGCCACAATAAGCACGGGAAATATAAGATGTTGCTATATATACCGAACAGAGTGTAAGTTGGTTGCCCCAAAAATGTGATTAAAACAGTGTCATAGCTTTAGACCCAACGAGGGCGTATCATATATAATGATTGGTTCTGTACAGATACATCAGTCATTCATGGCCATCAAAGCGTGTCCTGACAAACACTCCATAAAGTAAAGAAAATATTTAGTTTCTGCTAGGGAATTATTTTGAAATTATTGTATGCTTCTATTTAAAACAGTAATCGTATACAATATAATATTTGGGTTATTACTATAACCGAAAATATGAGCAATGAACCGTGTTAGGGTTATTTTAAATATACAAAATGAACCAAAAGTCATCTTACATGTTAACCCATTTCCCCGTCCAGAAGCATAACGCAGGGGCCAACATAGTATAGGAAGAAAATATAATTTGGGATAATATCTTCTCAATTATATTGACTTTAAAAAATTGTTTATTTAAAGATAAGAATTTGAATAGAAACTTTGATGAAAAGGTACTCTGCCTATTAACTTCCATAATAAAATATTAATGCTGGAAAACATTTTCATCAAAAAGTTACCACATTATAATTATTAATTAACATTATAATTCTTGATTAACCCAGGGGCTGGATATGTTATTGATAGAAGACATGGATATGATCATGCTGTGCCATAAACATAGTTATTTGGTACAGAGTTATGGAAATATAAGTGATGAAAAAACTGTACATAAAAACATTTGCCAAACTTTATACTTTTTAGAATGCTTAACAACTACACAGCCCAACCAAGGGCAAAACCCAGGGACAGAAGTAGTACTGATAGAAGCAGAGAATTCAATGATTTTATTGTCGGCCAACGTCAGTGGAAGCAATACACGGTAGTCACTTTTCAGTTGGTGGCGCTAACAGTTTAAAACAAAAAGTTTTTCTTAAAGTCTATCAATTGCGTATATTTCCAAAACTACTTTATTGATTCTCGTCATACTTGGATGAATCATCCTTGATTGATTATACAATATTCTCGCTCACACCTATTACCTGGGTTTAAGGTCGCAATTATAAAATTTGCATTCACTTTTGGTCAGTTTTTTTTAAAATTTGTTTATATTTCCTAAAGCCAGTGATAGATTACCGTCATATTTTGAGATAAATAATTTTGAAACTAAAGCAACGCATTCTACGACACGCTCATTAGCCCCTACGACCTTGAAGTCAATGTCACGGTCATACAAACCTCGCGCTGAAGTCATGCTTACATTTTTGTTGTTGTTTATTTGTTTGTGAATCTTTCATTTTATTAAAGCCCATGAATAGATTTTCTTCATTCGTGGAATGAATAATTAAGAAGTTAAAACAATTCATTGTGTGACCTGCGCTACTTTGATCATGCAGTCAAGTTCACCGTCAAAGTCAGTTTGTGATAAGGTTTTGGTTAGAATACTTTGGAAGAGCCATTATGAAGCTAAGGTCAAACGTTTTACAGCAATGTTTTGATCCTGGACTCTACATGGAGACACAGACCTTCTTATATTCCAAATATGAAGCAATTGGTAATATTGTATTCCAAATATGAAGAGATTTGGGTAAATGGTTACTGAGCTAAAAGTGCTCATCATTAAAAGGTTTGAACAATGCTTCCTATAGATATAACCACAAACAAACTGCCATTCGAAGCACTAGACTCGCCCTTCTCATGGGCTTAAAATTAAAGCGATGAACAATAACGTAATGAAATTCATCGTTTTTTAACATTGCAAGTGTTGTGCTTTTACAGGTAATATTAATTGCTTAAATATATCATTGCAAGTGTTGTTCTTTTGAAGGTAATATAAATTGCTTAAATATATCATTGCAAGTGTTGTGCTTTTAAAGGTAACACAAATTGTTTATATATATAATTGCAAGATTCGGGCTTTTAAAAGCAACATAAATTGCGCAAATATATCATCGCAATCATTGGGTTTTTAAAGGTAATATGAATTGCATCCATATATTATTGCAAGCGTTATGATATTTATTTACCGGTTGGAAGTACACTATAATTTGTCCATTGAGTCGCAATCATATGTCAACATTGTCTAGCGTCTGTTTCGTGTTGTGCTTTATTTTAAAAAAAAAAGATAAGAATACGCAATTCTGCCTATGTCTGCTTGCGTGTTGGGTGGGAGACGTGCATGATAGTGAATATATTGCTTTAGTCACCGCTAGAAATGCCGACCTTAACCTTTGCTAAGGATAAATCAGAAGGTACAAGAAAAATATCGCTTTGCTTGAAATTTTCAACCTGTATGACACTTTGCTATCTTTTTCCAAGTGTTCATAAGTTATTTAATACAATTTGACAAGTGATACGTTCAACATTCCTTTCATATTTAATTTTTTATTTACCTTCCACAAACTTCAAATATGCATGAAACTGGTGAGCAATGAATGTATGTATGTGCTAATGACCTTTCGGGTGCTAATATTTTTCTCCATTTTTCAGAATTACTGATTCTGAAAGTTTCTTAAATACGTCAAATCAGGATCCAAAGTCTTGGGATAACGTAAAGCGACTATGCATCTGCTCTAATGATACTATCGCCAGAACGCAAAACCTGAGAAACATCAGTGTCTGTTCTCCAGATGAATCGGTCCTTTGCAAAAGGAACAAAACCTTGGCAAAAGATGTTGTCAGATGCCCCTTCTATGACAATAGTAGTTCCATTAGGTCACGGCGAGACTTGAGAACACAAGAGTTTACAGATCGATCCTCTCCAGCTGTAAGAACCTAATATATATATTTAATCAACAATATGCACATAAACGATATGAACATGCATTAACGCAAACCAGAATGCATGAAATAAAAATGTTCACCATAAATAAGGTATAAATTTCCATGTGCTGCACGACAAGTGTCAATTTAATTTCAACTTATTACATGTAAGTAAAACATGTTCATTGCTCGGTTTTGCTTTATTAACACAAATTTGGATATTCTTTATACCTGTGCTATGCATAAGGGTTTTTTATTTGTTATTTTGCAGACCAAAACTGTACAAAAGCCATCTTAGGAAATGTTTCCGAAAATTAAATGAATATATAAATATATTGAAATAGAATTGTTTCCAAAATATTAAACATTTCTCCATCTATGCATTAACTTTGATTTATATTGCCTTCAATTATTTGATCACAATTGAGAAGCAGAGAAAAAAGCTGCAGCGGGAAAATATATTTTTATCTCACAAGCTAATGAAGCATGTTTCGTTTTTTAATCATTCAAAGGGAAACATACGAAGACGTAAAAGTAGCATATCTTTGGAGAGGGCAATTGCCTCATGTGATTCCTTCTTTGCCTTGTCTCCAAACTACAAACTTCAAAACGATCTTCCGGTCAACACACTGAACAACAGCATATACGAATGCGCCCTAGACTATCAGGTACTGTACTTTTGCAAATACTGCTTTTCGTAGGTTTTGGCGACATTTATTTAAGTTTTCTGAATTAAATGCTAACTTGACATCTCTTACTGATGAATGTTCTACTAGTGAACGAATGCAAAGTAGTGAACGAATGCAGTTAAATGTGTGCATCATGTACAGGATTGAAAGCGCAGAGTTCAGTTTGTTTTATTTTATTTATTTGTTTTTGTTGTTGTTGTTGTTGTTTTGTCTTGTATCTATCCATGTGATTTAGTTTGTGTCGTCATGTGGGTGCATGCTTAATATATGCAAGAACAACGCGATAAGATCGAATTTTGAATTTTTATACAAATATGTTTCCTACAGATGTCTGACGGAGACATAAGTTGGGCGGTGCCACACCTCCAGTCATGGACTAGTAACATAAAAACGCAGATATCCAGGGACAAATCGTTCCAGGAAAATCATACAGACGTGACGGAGACATTCTTAGCTAACGCCTGTCCTAATCAATGTAATAGCCATGGAAGATGTACAAACGGTATGAGAACATCAGTTGTGGGGTAGAAGATTGCAACATTTATGTTACGCGAAAACAACAACACATCAGCAGCAACAATAAGAACGAGAAAGTTTTAACACATGTATATGTTTGACCGTCCTACAGCTAAAAAGTCAAAGTAAAAATGCAACATGGAAAAGTCGTCGAAATAATACAAACAATCAACCAAATCGTCTACATATTTATCTAAACAGATCTAGAAAAGTTACATTTTCACAAGGTAAACAATTTCTGAGTCTTTGTACCAACAAGGTTTTCACGAAAAAAAGGTTTCTAAGTAATTGTACTAACACTGTTGTCACTAAAGAAGTGCAAATAAACTGCTAAAACATTAAAATAAAAACATATTTGCATTTTCTACAACTTAGTCCTGCATTTCACCAAGATAACTCATATATGGACTTAAACTTAAGTCTGGAATTCAGCAATCTGACTGGCTGAAATTTAAGGTTGACTAAGAATGGACCAATCAGACGGCTTAAGTCTGCAATTGACTGTATGATTTACTTTAGGGAAATAAGAACAGGTTATCTGCATGTTCATATTGACAGACCTACCGATCGTCATTTGCCTAAAGGTTCAACGTAATTATGCTAATGAGGCTTGTATTAATCTATGTCCAATATTTACCAAACATTAATTAAAAACGAAAAATATATGTTCACCCGGTATGAACAAATATATATCATATGAACATGTTAACATGTTTACCATCGTCTACCTGCTATTTACCTAGGTCACGTGGTCCTGAAAAATCGGGATAATAGTGATTGTACTGAAAAGTCTATCTTCTAAGAGTGCCCAGACCTGAACAAATTGAAATAATTCCGCAAATCGACACAAACTCTCATCAGTTCATCTACATATGATTAGAAAGATGATTACATTTTTTTTTGTTTACCTGAAGAGAGCGGTTTTTGCAAAATTATACTGAGAAGGTTTAACTTAATGTCAAGTCCAAAAACTGCACAAAAAGCCATAATGTTACCTAGTTACCAAGTATTCTAAAATTGTTAATTTGTGCATGAAGGTAAAATATATATCTGCTCAGGTACGTGTGTGTGTAACCATGGATTTGGATCCAGTGATTGTTCCATCGATCTGACGGTACCCCCTTCTGTGAGCGACATATATAATGACGGACAGTGTGATACATCCACCGACAACTGTTGCTCCGGATTCTCTATCTACGGAGACGATTTCATCAGGAGTGAATCTCTAGAATGTGAAGTGGAGAAGAATGAGGTATGATGACTTTAAAAAAGATAATAAACAAAAGGAAAACATTGATACTTAATGTTATTCACAGTGTAACTGAGATTATTGTTTTCAAACCATGAAATCAAATTATTCTAAATGAAACGAATGAATGCCATAAATTAGTTTATCTATTTCACTTTAGTATTTAGAGCAAATTACAAATGTTATAACATAGCTGGTACAATTTACATGCAGTGTGTGCAGGTAAAGATTTTTATACGTCAACATGTTAACAAATCATTTATATAATTTAACGTGAATAGGAAAATCAGGTAAAAAATCCTCGAAATTATTGCGCAGCATTCGTTTTACTCATAACCTGCAACCGTGAGAAGAACTCTCTCTCTCTCTCTCTCTCTCTCTCTGCAGTAGATTTGTTTGATATTGGTTTTTGATCCTTGTTAGTCCACAGTCTCTTGGCAACGCTTTTATCTAATTCTTTGTAGGTTTTAAGGATGAATACAAAAATGAAAATAGAATTATTCCCTCGTAAATCTACCTGTTTAAAGATATACATTTTCCCGAACGTTCTTTCCTTTCAAGCATAATTGTGACCCCAGAGCATGTTTACGTTATGCACAACACGAATGGACGCTAATGCACTGGTCGCACGATTTACCCAAATACACCCAAATTCTGTCCAAATATACCCAAATACTGCCCGGAAATTATCGACAGAGTCCAGGACGACATATATGTCCCTGATTTGCATGCTTAATTTCATATATCTGTATTATAGAATAATGTTAATTTTTATTTGTGGGCACACCTTGGACATTTAGATATAATAAGCTATTGACCTAGAGTGTTTCCCCAACCCCATGGCTCTTTGTTCGAAAACATTCAAACACTTTTATATTTTCGTGTTCCCACCCTCTAATATTTATGTGTTGTTTTTTCCGTAGAAAATCAAAAAGAAATTTGAAAAGAAAATGTATTTATATGATCGTTTTTATTGCGGTGGTTTCTCTTAATTTGCTACTTTCTTGGATGAGCCGTTCTCTGAAGTTCCTGTATATACAGGCCTCTTATTTCCTCCTCTCCCAATACTTGATAGCTTTATTCTATAAAAGTAATAACTTATTATATGTTTTGTACTATCACCTTTTGACATATTTGTCTGTGGATAATTACATAAGATGATCCATATTTCCAGTGATCATGGCCAACGATCTTCCTACCGTACATGCTAGCTATGTATATGCTATAATGTTTTGTCTGCCATATAGTTTCTGTGTCTAAACTGGCCTTTGTGTAGTCAGATTTTTTTCTTTAGGTAATTTGGTGTTAATTTATCCCAGAAAAGATATATACTCTGATGAGTATACATCGTTACCTTAGGCTTTTATCCTTGGATGCATGCATATGTATATAAAAATACTGCCAAATATACCCAAATACTTCGGAAGACCTCCCAAAAAGTATATTTAAATGCTACTAAAACATGCCGATACTATCCGGAAATATAAAATAAATTTTAAATTATAAAATAAATTTTAATATATATATATATATATATATATATATATATATATATATATATATATATATATATATATATATATATATGGGTTGAGGATCGATTGAAACATATGTTACCTTTTTCATCACGATCTTTTTAAGGCAAAAGTGACCACTAAACATGAAAATGCTTTTTTAAAATTTGCTGTTCTTGGTTACGATGAATACCTGGTTTACAGTGGTGCATGAGTTTGAGTCCCATGGCCCACAATCGTCGGGAAAGTCGTTGCGTCCCCCCCCCCCGCATCACTACAACGTGAACATTGTTTTTGTGTCCCAAAGGTACTCTTCCTGCTGGCGCATCTGCCTTTAAAAGCGTTTTAAATAGTTCGTCATTTTCCAAGAACCTGTTTCCTGGATTTCCCTAAATTGCTACCACAAGGCAAGAAGAGACAGCATTGAAGAGGCAGTCTCCACCACAGCTTGTCGTCAGGGGTTTCTAGTTATGTTGTCGACGTAATTGTCCATCACCCCAGCCGCGACTGGATCAATGTCTGCTATGATCGAAATTTGTGAGAAAATAAATCACATTTCTAACACTTTCATGCAGGTATATCTCGATGAAAGGTCGTTCAAGTTTACTGGGTCGGCTAGTAACCGGCTACCCGATGCCGACACCAATTGGGAATGGACTCTGACCCTACACCCCAACATAAATGTCCAAATATAAAACAATGGCTTGACAAGGGTCAGAGGAAACTCGGACTAGGTGTGGGGGACACACTCGAGGCCAATGGCTAATTATATCTAAATGTCCAAGGTGTGCCCACAAATTTAGAACATAGATATCTGCAATTAAGTATGAAAATTAGGGACATATATCGTCCCGGACCCTGTCGATAATTTCCGAGCAAATGTAAATACGAGATGTTCGTTACGTTTCGTGCAAAGAATTTCTAATTGCTTTAGTAATTTAAATTTTTTCATTTTGACCAAGAAATTAACTTTGCAATGAATTAAAATATTTATTTAGTAATAAATTTATCACGTTTTTGTTTCTGGACAGTAATTGAGAGTATTTGGGCAGAATCTGGGCAGTATTTGGGGTATTTGGGAAGTATTTTGGTGTATTTTGGTAAATCGTGCCACCCCAAAAGCACATTGCCTTTAGCTTCAATTGTTGATGTTGTTACTTTTCCTCATCTTTTATTTTGTATTTGCTTACCTGTGGTTTTTTAATTGTCATGCAGAAACGTGGTGAATAGTTTTAATACTTTCATTGCATAATTAATTCCTGAGATTACATTCATATACATTTAACCAAGTATAACCTATAACACAGCGATTAACAATTAACAAAGTACCACCCATGACCTAACGACTGTGACATACATGCCCAAGCCAGCTGATGACAAATACTACACTAAATGACCTTTAAGACAGATGAGTTTGCGTATTGAAATGAGTTGAACTTTGATTGGTCAGTCACTACCTTTGCATAGAAGATGAGGACCTCCTTACACAATCTACCATATTTACATCCATTAGTAAATAATCTACATATTTACCTGCATTAGTAATGTATTCGACTATATAAGTGTATTGGCTTGGAATGTTTTTCAAACATTTGGTACAGGTCAACATAACAAAGTCTGTATACATTGTTCCTAATAGTGAAATAAACTGACATAAAACATCCAAAACAACGTAAGAAGATGGCTAAGACTCATATGTTTAGCCCGCCCCAGAGCTCTGATAACAGGACAAATGTAAGTTAGATTCCAGTTTTGAAGACAGTGGGGCCAATGGTATTAAAAGTAAAGAAGAAAAACAAAATCCTTTAACATTACCCTTAATATAATGTTTGACTGATGCTCAGATGAACGAACACACATACGGACGCCATAGTGAGCCCTGTGTCAAGCTTCCGCAAAGACAGGTTCCAGAAAAATTCACTCCAGTATTGGATGAGAACTATATAGCCTAAGCTTCTAGACACTCTTAACGCGTGTATTGGTTTGGAATACGCCTCTTGCCTTCTATATGTTGGACTTGAGACAATGCCACAACGACTTTGACATTAGATAATTCTTCATTTTATTCAAGAAACTGAAACACATTATATTTGGATTTTTCAGCTTGATAAAATGTTAATTCTTCATTTCAATTTGTGTTTCAATTTTTGTGTACTAAAGTGAAAACAATATAAATTTTATGAAATTTCCATTTTCTGTACAGATCGATATGATGGGCACCATATTATCCAGGGATCTTGTTGTGGCAAAGGCGGAGTTTGTAAGTCTTTTCGAGGTGATATGTCCAGTCAGCTGCAATTCACCGTCAACTTCAACCAAGTCTCCAATGGCAACAGTTTACAATTTGTCAGTAAGCAACTTTGGGCAGAATTTCGGCAAAAGGCAAGCCATGGCTGTCATTGACCAACGATGCACTTCAATGAATCATAATAATTCGTTTTCCGTAAAGGTAAAGGAACGTTTGCTTTCTTCTTAACGCTTTATCTACCGATTACTGTATAGCTAACACCGTATTGTATGGTTTTACTTAATTTCACCAGAGAAACTCACTGCTTCTTCAATTACCTTTTTATTTCCTATAACGTGATCAGTTTAGAAAAAAAAATGATTCAGTTGAGCATGAATCCTTTGAAAAATTTTAATTGCAAGTATTGAAATCATCTATAGTAGAAAACACCAAGCCTACATATCTACAAATAAATGTTCTCTGGTCGGATAGTTCATGGGCAGTTGTCATCTTATTAGTTCTAAGAAATTAGCTCATAAACATTTTATACAAGAGACACAGATTAATATCTGGCAATTGTAAACCATCGTTTTCTTGCTGTCTTATCCGCGCTTTCGTACACGCTGGAGGAACCAAACGATCAAAACAACCCACCTGGTATACTGGTGAAATGGCCAAGGCATAACATACACGAGATTATAGTCATACAATTAATGACTTTAGCAAATGATGTTTATGGTGAGTGAAAGCTTAATTACTCATTGTAAAACGTGATTTTGTCAAAGAAGCCATTGCTTCAGACTCTGATAACAGATCCAACTGGGATCATGTAAAAGAATAAACTTCTGCTAAACGAGTACTTCAGTGTTCATGTGAAATTACAATTAATACCAACAGTTCCGATATTGCAAACCATGTGAACATCTTTTTTTTAATTAATATTTACCAATCACTTCATAAGTCTAATTTTACAGAGCCTATCTGAGATTAAAGTATAAATTAGTGAATGACAGGTACTTATGTTCCTTTCAATACCCACAAACGACATTAACTAATACTATTGATACTATCATAAAATAGACACTAACATTTCGGTGTGTCTAGATGGAATTCACCCCAAAATTCCTAGGAATATAGAAGTTAATATAGAAAGTTTGGTGTATATTTGCAACTTTGTATATTCAATGATATATGCCTTGATGTCTGTCGTACGAATCCGAAGTGACTGCATACTTACTGAAACAAATTACCATGTTGATATGTTAGTGCGTCTAGTGTGCACGAATTCCCTATATCAGTAACTTTTACCATCCTTATTTGGGTGGAATGTATGCTTAGTTGAGCAATTAATTATTGGTATGTGCACGCAAGAAAATTGATGCCGTAACCTGTGGAACCATGTTCAACTCGCAGTAGAGTATGAATTAAAAATTCCCCAGCTTGTATGATAATACTTAACTCTCTCTCTGTCTCTCTCTCTCTCTCTCTCTCTCTCCTACGTTTTTGCACAGTGAATACATGTTAGACCTAGAGTTACAAGACATAGTGACAGAATGCATTTTGTCTAGTACCCCACCCTCATCACAAACGTAGGCAACACTGCCATGACTTTAGTTACATTATAGACTTGGAGTTTATTTTCTCATGCTCTGTTTATGCTAAAATTGAACTAGATGATTGAACGCATATCTAATAGTACCACACCAATGCAACACAAGAAGGGCATTGTGATCTACATTTCAGTTTACTGACCTAGGTTAAGTATCTTCATTTAGCTTATGACCAAATAGGGTTTGTGTACGGCTGTATATAGATAGAGTCGTTAAACTTGGTGAGGAGACCCATCTTAATAAATGATACATCGTCCTTACAGAGGTAAATCACCGTGACCCACATTTTACGCATCATTGACTGAGTTTAGTCTTAACTACTGGTTATGCAGGAATCATAAAAATAGTTTACTGTTTGCATCTCTATGACCACAGCTTTACAACAAAACAAGGTCACTGTGATTTAATACAGATAAGATTATTTGCATTTCTTATCTGTAATTTATTCAAGTTGTTTCACAAAATGAATCAGTAGGCTCCTATGTTACTTTTGTACATTTGTTAGCTTTGCGTGCGGTTTCCATAAATGAATAATTAAATATTTTTCTTATGTGAATACCTTCTAATGTATGTCTTGTTGATGTGAAACTATTCAACGATCTTAAAATCAATTCACTCATCATGAGTACAATTCATTTCAATGTATTTCTCAGTAATATATCGTAATATATTCGCCATAATAATGCGTAACTCTTTTCTTTGAACAGTTATCTTCGCACAATTTATGATATTTCACTTTGCCTTTTGTATGCCGAATTTGACTACAGCTTCCCACTTGCCTCAAGGACAATAGTTTACAGAGGCCACAAATATTGACCGTTACTTTATTCTGGAATTGCCATGCTGCTACAGGCATCTTGATTTTTTTAACAGCCATGAAATGGCAAGTACAAACAAAACTTGTGCAGATTTTTCAGATTCCTAATGTAACAAGCTTTTAAATGATATATATTGCGAATTTTCTAAATTCCCACGTGAGTACAAATGGCCCTTGACTTTGAGGCATCCTCACTGACATATGAATTTAGCAATTCTAATGGATTAATGGTTAGATTTGGTAAAGAATATAAGGGATTTTAAATTGCGAAACACCATTATTTCATATGGAGAAACCTTGCCAGAATCTTCCCATTAGTCGCTGATTCATCCCGTGGTTTTTGTTTGTTATTCCTCCACACTATCTACTGACCGCCATGTATGACCTATCATTATGTTAAAATGACTTTAAGACCAAAACAACATTATTCAATGGAACAAAAGTTTTCTTTTTTGTGGTAATAAATTTAAATGGATTTCACAATATATCAGCGAAAAGTTCTAACTATTAACCCAGGTCTGTTTTTATATTGATACATTAAGAAGAGAAGCCTTTGGTGAATGTGCCCCCAAAACAACCCATTGTCTGTTCTGCTGACGCATATCAACGTAATTGGATGTAAATTTGAGTCCAGAAATTATTACAAAAGATTAGAAAAGAAAGAAAACTCAAATCATTGACCAAAACAATAATAAAAAGGTTCATGGATCAGATTTACATCTTTAGTAAACCGTGTATGTCAAATCTTACTAGTGCAAATTCGAATTGTGACCTTTAAATATCAGTATCTCACAATATCTTCTTCACTTAGAGAAATGAAAGTATATTGTATATCAAAATCACAACAAAATGTAGTTAACTTTATTATAATGAAAAGACAAAGTTCTCTTCATTTCAGCCTGGTCATTGCTATATCAAAGGTGTTTGTTATGCTGATGGTGAGAAAAATCCCACAGTTAACTGCCAGGCCTGTGCTTCAGTCGTCAACCCTCATGACTGGTCATCCAAGTGGAGTATGGGTTAGTAGTTTTAAAGAAAGTTCATAATACTTATGTCCTAAAAGTTCTTAACCGATATGAGTAATATTTATGCAGTGTTGTAGGACTTCTTGTTGATATTTATGTGAGCTGGGCGTTGTATAAATAAAAATAAATAAATACTCGTGGAATTCATTAACCAACAGGAAATATATGGGATAAAAACTAGACACAAAGACTCGAAATCTACAAACGTTATAATTCTCTCGAATTATATGACTATGACTATAGGCTTTCGCAAAAGCAGAAAGAGTAAGGTGTTGGGTAGATCTGCACCAAGAGTAACGACAACAAACAGGGCCAAAAACAATAACAATGAACCCCACGACCAGCGAGTGTTGTAGTTATTTCTGTTTATATTACGCCCGGCTCACAATGGCGCTCACCGTGAAGTAATGACAAGACAGAAGATGGTATATCAACCAAGTAAGCAGATAAACCTGACCGAAGTATCGCTACCAATGGAGCCATTTTATCCCTTTCCATGAACAAACTGAAATGTGACCGCAGGATGACGTGCTCGATAATATTTAATTTTCGTCTTCTAGCTTAGACTCAGTACAATGAAGACGATCCTTTCTTGTTTTTACCCGTTCTCAGCGGCAAAGTTTAGAAAAGCTTTACAAGCAAGTCATTTTGGGCAATAATTAGTAGAAACCACACGTGACCTGTAAAAAAAAGAGTTATAAAGTATAAACTACATGAGTCAGTTATTCTATTTTTTTTTCTTCAATTAGTGGAACATTATAATTTTCTTTCAGTATGCGTAAATATTTGTTTGCTTTTTCAGAATGCCCGGAAAATGGTGCGTGCTCTAATGATCCACCCGTTTTCTTCTTTGCCCTTACATGGTTTGTAACGGTCTTAGTGCAACTTGTCTAAGAAAAAACAAGTACAAGCGCGACTTTTTGACTATTTTATTCATGCCAGACAGTGTGTACAGAACTCGTGTATTCAGAACATTTCCAGACAAGCTAAAAAAAGAAGACACTTTGTAAAATATCATCTCCCAACATTTTAATGAAAGTGTACAATGTTTTATATATGAACAGTCGAATCTTAATTTGCGTATCGCCAAATAAATTGATTTTGTTTTTATCATTGAACATTCATAAGAAGTTATAGTTATGCCAGCATCTAAAGAAACACCTGTTCAACCTTTGTCTACCACTGTAGTCTTTCAGAAATGACCTTGATGTAACTGGTTTTGAACAAAGTATCTGTAATTACCAAATGCTGTATGATGTCACTTACCTTTATTTAAGACAATTTCACATAATCGTAAAAAAAGAAAACCACAAATGTAGTCAACAAGGAATCTAGCTTGTAATTCCTATTTAATACACAGCACACACTCGATTAAATATTCTTTTTACAGTTTTCTATCTTCTGGTTAACCTCTTGTAGTTCACATTTTCCTCATACAAATATAATTACCTACAAAATATATTAGTTACTCTTGTGATTATTGCATTGGTCATTGTATGCATGTATGTATGTATGTATGTATGTATGTATGCGGTCTTAGTAGGTATGCATGGGAAATGAAGTTTCCCATAACAACATCATCTTCTCTTATCTATACTAAATCTATTTACTTTTATGTGTAAATTTATAGTACAAGCGTGTAATGTTAATCGCATCATCGGCTTACCGAAAAAAAATAATCAAAATTTTATTCTGATGATAAAATGAACAAAAATATTGTAATGACTAAAATAATTTGTTATAACAACTCATAGTTGTGATAAACACTTTATATAAAATTCAAATATTTTAATATCATAGTTATTTGTAATACTGTACGAAACTCACAAAAATCAGCATTTTCATACATTCTCTTTGGTTATACATATCTCGTTCTCGCAGTGGAACCGGACTATTACGTCACCTGTGTCGTACTGGTTTTAACAAGAAATTGATCATCAGTACAATCAAGCACGATTTTCTCCTATTTAATACTACTGTTATAAAGGAAGAATAACTTTATTATTCAAAAACATGATTGTCCTATTTAATACTACTGTTATAAAGGAAGAATAACTCTATTATTCAAAAACATGATTGTCCTATTTAATACTACTGTTATAAAGGAAGGATAACTTTATTATTCAAAAACATGATTGCTGTCAACACTTGTTATATAGGTATAAATGACGATTGTTATAGTCATATTTAACTATGACAAAAGGGATTGAGTTTACTTCCTTTGAAGTTTTATCTAATGTGGACCACTGTTACTTTGGTGTTGTTTGTTCCTAGGTTTTTATAAATGTATTTAAATCTCGCTGTGTGATCTATGCGTAAACAGTATGACATCACAAATGGAAACGTGTTTGCATGCATCCAATCAGAGCAACGGTTACATAAATATATTATGACGTATTGGTTCCCCTGTTATCCGGTACCGACTAATATGATCTAGTAAAAAAGATACTGGTTTACCCATTATCCTAGAAGAAGACATTTCACTGTTTACAATTTCATCAACTCGTACCTGATTTATTTTCCTACAGCAAAACGTCGATTATTCAGACCTGTAAAAAAACATCTTTCCTCGGGATAAACGATCCTTCGGATGATCGAATTACGGTCAAAATGTAAAACTGGGAATGGGAGTATCCAGACTATTATCCTTTGGCAGTACATGTATCAATAACTAAGTTAATATTACCGCTTCGTATACATCTGACATGTTTATGAGCAGAAAAATGTAGAAACTATCAAAATATTATAAAATAGTTTAAATTAATACCGCATCTATCAAAGAAAAACTCAGATTGTCCATAATAGAATGAAAACAAATGGATTGTCATTTTATGTGTGATCTAGTGAACACAAGCGTAAAAGGGCTTTGATCACAGAATTTACGTATGGCTTTCATAGTAGGTGATTAACGATTATCGCGCACTAAGTCAATTTTGATCACTGATTGAGGGCTTTGATCACATAATTTACGTATGGCTTTCCTAGTGGGTGATTAACTTTTATCGAGCACTAAGTCAATTTTGATCACTGATTGTCACGTTATTACCTATGCTTTGACAAAAAATGCCTTTGACTGAACAGTTATGAGTCCTTATTAAGTCAATATTGACACGTTATTACCTATGCTTTGACAACAGAATGTCTTTGACTGGACAGCTTTATGAGTCATTATTAGGTTAACATTGACACGTTATTATATATGCTCTGACAACAGAACGCTATGTTATTACCTATGCTTTGACAACAGAATGTCTTTGACTGAACAGTTATGGGTCATTATTAGGTCACAACTGAGATATTATTACCTATGCTTTGACAACTGAATGTCATTGACTGAACAGTTATGGGTCATTATTAGGTCACAACTGATATATTATTACCTATGCTTTGACAACTGAATGTCATTGACTGAACAGTTATGGGTCATTATTAGGTCACTATTGACACGTTATTACCTACGCTATTACAACAGAATGTCTTTGACTGAAAAAATATGTGTTGTTATTCATAAATGACTAGCTTAAAATTTCTCCAAAACAAACGTATTATTCTCCTGACGGTGCTCACTGCATTGTAATTATACTGCTATCAGATTATACTCATTTATGTTCATTCTAATTACCATTACACCGTTCTATGTCGGCAGCATGAGTGTCAAAATAGTGTAATTCATAGATATAGGAACATTGCAATAAGTAAAAAATAAATAAATTCATAGACTCAGCAGGACTTAGGAAAAAAATATAATTACTATCCCCACAAAACCAAAAGACCCAGTAACTAGCTAAATAAATTTAGAAGCCCGCACATAAAAACCCATAACATATCATTCAATTTTATAAAAATATTAATAAATAATTCACTTATGAAGCACCTATCAAAAACTAAGGAAACCGCAAAATCGGATGTCCTAGATGTCCTTAACGAACCGAGTAATCGGCTAGGACTCTGGTCTCTTGCTAAATAAAGTATAATAACATTCAATCTCTAAAAACATTAATAAATGAATAACTTAAAGAGGCAATATCTAAAAACTTATAAATAACATAACGTATGAAGCACACCCTAAACACCTCGACTAGTAATACCATAATAACCTTGAAAATCTCTCTTCATACATGATTTCTACTAACAACCTCTATAAACAGCATAGAACACACACACACCTTTTTAGAACATTTAAAAAATTTTTTTAATAAAAAACCGCAAGAAACACCAGGCAAATGCAACAAGAAACCAGCGATGTGAAGCAACCAGGACCGTTCCCGCGCTCTCCTTCCCCCTAATGACAGCCAATCATTCAACTGTAAGGGACCTTTATGGACCCACAGACTGAGGCCAAACTATCAGGGTTCCTTGAACCCATAAAAGCCTGGGGGAGGTGGCAACATTCCCTTCTCCAGGAACAACTAGCAGGCTGCGGTGCAGTCAGAAAAAAGTGGCACATGCACAATTGTGCGCACGCCACTATAATTAAACTCAACAACAACAAAAGTAAAAAGTTCTGGCGACAAGCTAATAACACTGATTATTGGTTTCTGGATAATTGACGTTTTGTAGATCCTGTAAAATGAACATTAACTCCATTAGGCATTAAAGATTTTACAATCTAGGACAATATCTTAATTTTGTCTTAAAATTTCTAAATTTATCAGTAAACTTATTGCATTAAAAAATCAGGATTTAAATCACTTTTATTTATAGAAGAAATTTAGAATAGAATGTGATTTCAAACGTGTAGGAAAAAAGAGTGCTTATTTTCGATACTCACATTTAATGCTATATATGTACAACTCAAGTAAATGCTTAAATTTATCTTACAGTAGTAAGATTTTTTACGAAACATAAATTTATGCAAAGCAGCAAACATTTCTTTTGCCATGAATAGTGCTATCACCACTTTTGAACAGTACGTGTATTTAAAGCAGTACACAAATGTCCAGGAGTGGTCGCTTTACAGAACAGAACATCCGCAACAACACTGCTGGGGATAGTCAGGACAATACACTTTCCGCTCAAATCCATACACCCAGAACCGACTGTTGACATTCTCCCATGTATAATTCACTTCCGTTACAGGTACACCTCGCAATGTCTGACGCTGGAATAAAATCACATTAAAAATTGAAGTAATTGTCGTGTGCGAAAAACTATTTTTGAGAACATATCATTTTACTTCACTCATAAGCTTACCATTCAAGCTTATTTCTTATCATTTTTGATGAATGTCAACTAAAGTAACAACCATGCAGACATTATTGGAATATTAAAAGACTTTATTATTGTTCTCATGCTGAGTTTAGACAAACGAAGTCCGGACAGAAAGACGACTATGAGTTTCTCCAAAGTGATATTTCAATTATCACAGAAAACACAAATATAAATGAGATCGCAAATCAAGACTGCTGTTGAAAACTGGCAGGGAAGGCTCGAGGTCAACATATTGACAAAACAAGCGTGCCATCTAGGAAGCCATATATATTGAACGACTCATATAAATATATAAAAAGCAAGTACATCCAGACTACTCTCAAATATGAACAACAGGGTCAGTCACATATGTTTTGGTCTGTCAGTAGCCGTCATAATCATATTAGATACATGAGATGTGGCATCAAATTGAATTACACTTTTTAAAATATACGAATGGTTTCCTTTTAATTTTTCACTATACAATATCCATCGTACAAATCCAGAAATTCGTGCAATCAGTCTGCAATGTAAAGTTATTTGAGTCCCGAACCACGGATAGTCTTTATAATTTTGGGACGAAATCGGATTGCTGATAATTACACATAAACACTGACCTGACTCAAACATCGCTCGTTTGGCCACGCTCCACGGTGCTTGTTAACCAATCGGATGGAGTTATCATTAATTTCTTTGACTGGGTAAGCCATGATTGGGGGCACCTGAAGAAAAAAATATTACTGAATCATTATTGAATCCAGTTCTGTGAAAGGCATGTGAAACTGTGCTCTTACATGAATATTGCCGCATTTCTGTGTTTGTGTATTATTTTCCTAAATATAGTTTTACAAGTCATCCTTGACCTTGCAATGGAAATACTTCGGTCCTCTTTGTCAGCATTAGTGGCTTGCAAAACGCGTCTTACTTATTTTCTAACAAAGCAAGAATAACGGGGTAGAATAACTACTGCAAAACGTGCCTTACTTATTTTCTAACAAAGCAAGAATAATGAGGCATAGTAACTAATGCAAAACGTGTCTTACTTATTTTCTAAGAAGTTAAAAGCAGAAATGACAGTGTAGAGTAACCAATGTAAAGCAGTTAAAGTTAAAATGATAATCATTGCTGTAAAATAATACAGACTGAAACATTGGTTTAGAGTTCTCATAATTGTAAGGCCTTATCGACAACTCCAGAAAGGACAATGACAATATGTTTGGAAAAATTGTATGCCCTGTTGGATAATATTTCATGCATCACCATCGATACGCTTTTGTGCAATTGAAAATATGAGATTAATGACATACCATTGGTAGAACTTGCTCGAAGATGACTTTGCCGCCCACCTGGCGGACAAGTTCGTCTGGCAGATCAGATCTCTCCAGAATATGATCATCCTTGTGGTTATCGCTGCAATATAACAGTTTCATCTATTGCAATTTTAATTACTGTTACACTTTAAGAATTTGTGTTAAATGTATTTGCACATATCTTGACTTATTTGAAGAAAACAAATATTACAGAAGCATTGTTTCCTGGTGACAAAGGTCCATGTGCAAAAACGTTTCTTGTTTTATTTTTCTGCATCTTTTAACAAAATTCTCAATTTCGTGCCATAATTAAAACTCAATTTTCTAATGACGTCACCCGTGGGAGATGCAAAAATAAGGTCTTTCAATTCATTGGAGACTGTTTTTATAACTAAACATTATGCCCAATTTCTCCATAACTTCTATTTACTCAGATTAGATCTACAGTGCAAGTGGTTGCTAAATGTTGAATTGGTTCGTTCGAACGAAACGTGTTGTGTGATGATGGTGTTGTTATCTCATCAAATATAAGCCTCGTTATTCTACAACAACAACAACCGCACAATCTTTGCATGCTATATTTTACCATGGGATATTTGAACTTCGTGCAACATTTTTCTTTTAAACCTCATTTCAATACATCTCATTGACTATTTCTCTGACTGACTCAGAAATTATATCAAACACATTTACCCTTTAAATGTAATATGTCTAAACCAGATCCTACAAAATTAGCAGAAGAAACTCCACCATTTTTTGCTCTTATATGCATGAGACCTGTTTTGTATTGACCGCTACTAATTGGCAATCCCATCATCCACGCTCGAAACAATGAAGACTTTCCACCTTTTTTGGTCCAAAACTTATATTAAAATTATGTCCTAAAACCCTATAACATATATATTCCTTTAGTTTGTGAAAGTTCAAGTAAAGTTGCTGCAATCCGATACTTACTATTTGACCTTGAGCTGAATAAAGCACTTTAACTTTGCATATCCTTTACATGTGTCACATGTGATGCGACCATCCCCTCCGCAGGTAGTACAGCTGTAATTATAAAATATAATGTAGTTAAAAGAGCAAAAGGTGTTATAAGCCGTATCTTCTGCTGTGTTGCTGAACAACACTAATGCCATAAACTGTGGTCCGCGAAATTTTTTGAACTTTTATTTCAAAAGTGCGTCTCTAGCCCTATACTCAGTATTTGAAGTCACTGATACACCTATAGCCGACACCTATAGCCGTTACCTATAGCCGATATTAAGCTTCCAGGTAGAAGATTATAGATACTGACACAGCATACATTAGTGGACGTTGTTCCATTGATGATCACAGTGTATTATCTACTTTCAGAAGTTGCTGACAAATATTTACACATGCTGATGATTGAAAAAAGTTCAAACATCTCTTTATTAAAAAATGTCAAGCAATAAAAGACACTATCTGCTACTCCCACTCCTAATGTTACTAGTGCGCTACCTCTGATATTGAAATATATAAAAGCCACCACCTGTTACAGCTCACCCACTCACCATACCCCCGGCTGCTAGAGAACTGTAACTGGTATTGAAATGTATCATTCAGTACATTATTAGAGGGCTTGGACGGAGGAGCTAACACGGCTCATATAACGTGTGTAATATGTATTGATCAATGTGGTCTGTTAAATCAAACATTAAGAGAATATAAGTTTGAAATATCTTACTGGGGAAAAAGTTGAAGCCAATAGCAGTATAAAAAAGGTCAAGGGATAGCAATACTTACTCCACCCCGATCCTCTGCTTATCTAAAGATCCTATTGAAAGTATTATGCGATTCAAAGCTACTACCCATGCTCACACCCTACGGTCTAGCACCATCAATATTACTTATCTTTCTTAGCCAAATAACCTTTTCTACACCTTGGCGGATGGAACATGGTTCTGGCATTTCCGATCTTATCAATAGAGTCATCGATTCTTTGTAATGGAAATGAATCTGTTTTGTCACACTATTCACCCTGCTATAACCAGTACACATACGGAAAGTTTTATCTGGTTTCGGAACAAGTATGCATGGTGAACTGCAGCTAATTTTACTGGGCTCTATAAAATCATTCTCCAGCAAACACTGAATCTCTATTTTCAAGTATTCCTGTTTGAGAGGGTTCATTCTGTACAGGTGTTGTTTGACAGGTTTGGAATTTACAATTTCAACGTAATGTAAAATTTTGTTCGTTCTTGTCGGAAAAACTGGAAATAAGTGCGCATATTCAAATAATAACTGTTTAAGTCCATTTCTTCCTTGCACTTGAAAATATACAAGTTTCTGGTCAAGATCTTTCATAATTTCTGAATTCCGAAGGTTTGTCACTCCAATATCAATAGAATCAGAAGATATTCCTTCACTTAAATCATCACTGAGTGGGGCAGGTACAACTAAATTAATTGCATGCTTAACCTTGCTATATCTTTCAATATACTGGTACTCCTATACTTTTATTTTGATCCCAGGAGCACTAATATTATAATTTAACTCATTCATATAGAGACAGAACTCTATTACCAGACTCAAAACTTCTATCCACTGTAGTTCTGTCAAACCATAATTTCACTTTTGACTTGAACTGCTGAAAGCTAAATTCAAGCATAATAGGCTGGAAAGTTCCAGACCTAAAATTTTACCCTTGACCCGATTGGACAGATTTGGGAAGGCCAAACTGAATAAAAATCTTTATCAAAGCTTTAATATTCCTCAAAGGAATTGCCTCTGGAAACTTCCTTGACGCACACATAATGGTCAACAGTTATTGGTTATCTGACTTGGTCGTAGGTAAGGGACCAACACAATCTACCATAATTCTATCAAAGGCAGTAATAGGTTGTAGATAAGCCTTAGGTATCTTCAGATTGGGTTTTCCTACCATTTGACAAGTATGACAAGATCAACAATATTTACCAACATCACTTTTGATTTTTGGCCAATAGAAGTGATTCAAAGTCTTGTGATAAGTCTTATTAATCCCAAAATGACCAGTCAAAGGAGTGCCATGTGCCAGACTAAGTATTCCCTGTCTTTACGATTTTGGAACTTCAGTTTGATAGTTCACCGACCACTCATCACTAGCAGGTACCTCTGGAAGTCTCCATTGTCTCATACGAATTCCATTTTTAATGAAATAACAAACAGGAACTTCAGTGGCTTCAGTTTCAATAATGGCCCTTCGAAACAAACAGAAGATCTCGGGATCTTTTTCCTGTTCGGCGACAAGTGATTGTCGTTTATCACTCTGATTAGAATAAAGAGAATGAGTAGTTAAAAGAGAATCACTGTGATCAATATCCTCTGATTGATCCAAACAAGGAGTCAAAGTGACCTCATCAAAAGCCTGACCAATACACGTGTCAACTAAAGGAATACTTTCTTTATCTACATCATTCTCAAGAGCTTTCTTTGCTATAGCGCTGGTAACTGCACAAGCTGGGAATAAGTCAGGGAATTCTTTTTCAATTGGATCGACTTTCTGATCCAAGCAAGGCTTGTCAGTTATAAGTGGATTAACCACAACCTTGTCTTCAGCTAGGTCGTTGCCTATTAATAAATGAGTGCCCTCAACGGGTAAAACATACACTGTGCCAACTGTAACAGGTCCTGCGACTATGTATGATGACAAATTTACACAATGGAGAGGAACATTAACAAAGCCGGACTCTACTCCCTGAAGAAGAACACTCTCATTAGAAGAAGACTTCACAGAAAAAGGCAAAGTACCTGACAATAAAAGACTGAGAAGCTCATGTCTCCCTTAAAATTTTAAAAGGGATAGGATTGGCCGAATCATCCAAGAGTGATATACAACCATTGAATACGAACGATTCATAATTCTCCATAATAAGATCAGACTGGGATTTATTAGACCCAACAAATGTATTGCTTTCAATTTATGACCGTGACCTTGATCTCTTAGAAATAAGAGCATTTGGAATAGGTCTGTCTTGATTCTGAAGCCTATTTTTCAATTTATAGATATCAGAAATAACGTGTCCTTTCTTCTTACAATATATACACGAATGAAGAGACAAGGATCTTGAGTCAAGCTTATCTGAAACTTGATTTTTAGAAGTTGTGCCAGTTTGAGATTCAGAAGGGTTTGTATTAGGCTGAAATACTTTTCTGTCAGAAGACTGTTGAGTGGAAATTTTATTTACAAAAGGAACTTTATGAGTTAAAGAATACTCATCATCAGCACGAGCAGCATTTTCCAATGCTCGTCAAGATAAGTCTTAATGTCACTATGGACACAGTTATTGAACTCTTCAAGTAATACAAATTGTTTGAGATTTTCATAATCTTTTTCAACTTTCTTGGCTAAGCAACATCTGTCAAATAACTGCTCTTTTTCTCTGGCAAATTCAACAGTTATAGTTTCTGAATTTCTGCCGATAAGCTTCAGAGACTATCTCATGATCCCTTAAGATGCATTCCTTAACCATATCATAGTCACCACTTTGTTGAACTGAGAGTGAATGGTAAATATCACTAGCTTTGCCAATCAGTACACATTGTAATAATTGAGTCCAATGTTCCCTTGGCCATTTCAAATTTTCAGCAATTTTTTTTCACAATAAGGAAATTTTTTGTCTCTATCTTTTTCCCTAAAAGGGGGCACTAATCTAATATTCTTCGCAACATCGAAACTTAAATTTGTATTTGAACTGTGAATATGCTTTTCACTTGCCAACTCAATATCTTTTTATTTTAAACTGATATTCCCTCTCTTCCTTCTCTCTTTTCATTTGCATATCTCTCTCTCTCTCTTTCTCTCTTTCTTCGTTATCTAACTGCAATCGTATTTGTTTTTCTTGTAACTGCATTTGTTTTTGTTTTTCTTTTTCCTGGCTCTCCTCTTTCTCATAGTGTAACTGCATTTGTTTTTCTTGTAACTGCATTTGTCTTTCTGTCTCTTATTCTTCCGCTTGTAAATGCATTTGTTTGTTTTTTTATAACTGCATTTGTCTATCTTTCTCTTTTTCTCTTTCTTCTTTCTGAAGATCCAGCCTCCTTAACTCCAAATCCATCTTGTACTTTAATTCAAATTCCTTCACTTTTATGTCTGATGCAGATTTACTGATCGAAACCAAAGCACTTTTATCCAAAACATCATTTTCTATCAAGTACTGGACCACAATAGTTTTTATTTCTTGCTTCGTTAAGGAAGCCTTTACAAAGAAAGATCATATTTTCTGACAAGTTGAATTAATTAATCTTTGTTGAAAAGGCCTAATTGGTCCTGGGTAGGACTTGAAAAAAGTTTCCACTCTTGATGACATTTTAGAAAAAGCTTGCCGATTTCACTAAAGATTTCAAAAATTAGGGGAATTCAAATTTAGAAAAAATAAGTTTTCTGAAATATTCAAGCCAAACTTCAAAAATCCAGGACGAGGCCCAAATTCTTAGGTTATTTGTTTCTGCTCGAATAAACAGTAACAAAAAAAGAGAGTGTAAACAACAAGCTTTGAAAAAGTTAACAAATAATTTATTTCCCTGGAAAAACTAGGAACTTACGGTTTTAAGAATAAAATCCAAACATAATCTTTAAAGAATAATCCATGAATTAAATTTTAGAAGTCTTAATAATGAAATGTTCTAATGAATTCAAGTTCGATTCCCGACGAAGAATCCAAGATGGAAGGCGATGACGTATACTGTATTCTTTGTGGTGTTGGAATGTCTACAGTTTTGTGTTATTCACAAACAATAATCCGTTGTTTGAATTAATGAAATGTCTTTGTCCAGGAATTCTGCATGATCACTCATTTCCAGGAAAAAAAGAATTATTCCTTTTGAATCCAAATAATTCGAATAAACATTAAAATGACTCCAAACTGGCATAACAAAAGAATACCTTTACGTCCCAGTGTTTTTAAGTGCGACTGAGAAAAATCTCTATAAACAATTATTATACGGTAACTCTCAACGCAAAACAAATTCCGGATGAGGGTCAACTTTCCAGAACTTCGAGAAGTATTTACGTATAAAAGCGTGTAGTCCCGGTATGACCTTGACAAAAACCAATCATTTTATTCTAAGAATAGGATAAAAATAAAACGTTGCTTACTTCTCTCACTGATTTCTAAATAAAGGTCGGGAACTAGGTCAGCTTCAGGTGTTCACAAAACTGAAGAGTCAAGGTCAAACTATTTTGTTTTAAAATATCGAGTTCCTGGTAAACAAAACTACATTATTTCGACATGCAATGAAATTAAAAATAACAAGATTTTAAAACTTACAAAGCATTAAATTAAATTAAATATAAAATAAAGCGAATATAAATTAAATCAAATATACATAACAGCGGGAACACTTGTAACACCACACGTACATACATACACAGTCCCCTCCATAAATATATTCATCCATCTAAACGTGTGTTCGTTAGTACCTAAATCTGTATTTTACAATATTAGAAATGTTACAAAATTGACAATTTCTAAGATCAGAACATTATTTTTTTAATGTTAGAAGTCAATCATTTCTTTAACATTTTTATATCAGAAATATCTTTTTAATATTTAAAAACGATTTTATAATGTTGGAAAATAATTTTGACTATTAGAAAATAAGCTTGAAAATCATTTTATAGTGTGCCTGATTTTCTAATAATCTGATACTACTAAAAATCATTGCCACCTACCGACGACCAAAAATGTATCCCAGTTCCCAAACAATGATATCTTGTTAGGTTACTAGCGTTGGAAATTCTAAGATAAACTGATAAACAATTAAACTGTAAGTAACGTGAAGGAAAATATTAAATTTGGTCAAGAAACTGCAGTAGCCTGCATAATTACGGACATCTGACTTGGATTTTCAAAGTCATGTGCAGACGTTTTGAAAATATAAGACAGACTTCCACGATACTACGACTTTTAAGTATTTATTCACTGTTAGTAGTCCACACAGCGTTCAAGTTATTTGTATTCTTTTAAAATATTTACTGCATTATTAAAGATTCATTTCGAATTCTGAGTTACTTTGTTTGCAATGTTGTATTTGTTACCATTTAATATATATTGACTTTAATTTAAGACCTAAGTATGTCTTCAACATGTATTTCTTTTATGAATGAATCAAATAGGTAAAAGTACAATTTTCTCCTGGTCGCGGTAAACCGATTGCTCCAATTACCTCACATGTCTACTCGAGGGGGAAGGGAGTAATTCGTTCATCTCTCTGGTTTACCCAATAATATCCCACTGAGACGTCTCGTGCTATTCCACACAGAAATACTAAGTGGCTTACCCTTCAGTTTATTGTCGTCAATGTTTTGAGCTTATTTCCGCTGATGCTGCTACTAATTACGATCATGAACATTATGTCGACAATGAAAATGATAATCTAAATTGATGTTTTAATAATAATAATAATAATAATAATAATAATAATAATGATTATAATTATAATAGTCGTAGCAACAGCAGCAGAAGTAGCAGTAGTAATAAGTGTAGATGTAGTCGTAGTAACAGCAGCAGTAGTAATTCTAGTAACAGTATTTGTTGTAGTAAGAGTTAAAGTAGTGGTAGTAATAGTAGCAGCAGCAGCAGCAGTAGTAGTTTAAAGTGAACTAGTATCAGAAGTACATCATTTTACTACGAAACGAATGCATTTATTTTTCTACTTACGTTTATTAATATCAGATATTCCCTTTATACGTATTGTATATATGCGTATAAATAATAACACCACAGTCTTGCATGATTACTGTATCATTTATGACTAGGTATTAGTGAATGAATAAAAAGTTATCAAAGTTTGCATTACTTCTAAAGCGCCCATACAAACCACGTTCTCATACATACAGAGAAATGCATATTTCCATAGACATGGCATACAAACCACGTTCTCGTACATACAGAGAAATACGTATTTCCAAAGCCATGGCATACAAACCACGTTCTCATACACACAGAGAAATGCATAATTCCATAGCCATGGCACAGAATTATGTTCTCATATATTGCTAACCTCATTGCCATTTTACATAGAAGTGGTGCAAATTTTGTATAATATTACAAAATGCGTCTTGTTTAAACAAATTAGAAAAACAGTTTCAAATATTGAACAACCTTTTTCTACATACCGATTACCTAAGGTCAGAAATCGATTTTTATTGTATATAATCCAGCTTCAAATACTGATAGTCATTGTTTAATTTTAGAAAATATCAACGTTTGTCCTTAACGATTTGCCAAATAAGTATGCAGAACATTTCTGTGAATGAATGCGCTTGTGTGTGTGTGTGTGTGTGTGTGTGTGTGTGTGTGTGTGTGTGTGTGTGATTTAGATTTTTAACGTAGCTTTAACAGTTTATCAGTCATATCGCTATGATGTCTGCAGTGTGACAGTTTATAGTGAAGTTTAGCACTGAGGCATCATGCCGCAGACATCTAGCATGATGTCCCACCCAGTCACAGTATCCCGACACCGGCCGACCAGTCCTAACACTAGCCTCTTAATGCTGAGCACCAAGTGAGGTAGCTGTTAGTACCATTTGTAAAAGTCTTTGTCATGACTCGGCCGGGGTGGGAACCCGCGACCTCCCGCATACGAGGTGGACGCTCTACCACTAGGTCACCGGAGCGGTCCAATGAATGTATGTATATTTTTTTTTAGATAAACAGATCATGTATATACTAACGTATGCACGTTTTATGTTAAATGTAGAGAACAAAATGTATAGTGAATGAAAAGATAAGACATGCATAAAGAAAGATGTATCACAAGGAGTTGGAATAATTATTCCGAGAAAATAAAATTTACGGTAATATGGATCAATACGCTGGTGCGATGGTTCTTACCGTTCTTTGCCGTCACCACCGCACGAGCAGACCACAATAGTGGGGTTACCTTCGGGGTCAGTCATGTGTTTAACTCCTCCTCCGTCACACTGGGTGCATATCACCTGACCCCAGCCGTGACATCGCCAGCACAAATCCCAACCCCGGGCATGACAGGAGTGGCATGGCTGTAATATTTATTATTATTATTATTATTATTATTATTATTATTATTAGCAGTAGTAGTAGAAGTGTGGTCGTTGTTTTGAGTGCTAAAGTGATGAGACCTTTAGACCCTGTAGCGCATCATTCAAATAAGACCTTCAGACGCTGTAATGCATCATTCAGATAAGACCTTCAGACGCACGCATCATTGAAACACGTACATGTTACACGTATTTTACTTGTGCTATTAGCATGGCTTCCGAGATTCATTATAATTTGAGTTTTTTTAAAAACAAATACGGCACTGTTGACACACGAACGTTGGACGATGCATGTCGGACGCCAAGTCGTACACCCATCTTTACTTTGCAGTTTTTATGAGGCTCTAAAAGGGTCCTCATGTTTTAGTTGTTGAAGAAAAAAGATCATGTATTCAAACTGAAGAATTAAAGAGCTATATGACACATGCTGTATGAAGATTCTCTTGCTAAAAATAAATAATTATGTCTGATTGTTTTATTCTGACAAAAGAGTATTTTAAAAGATGCGAGGAAAACAGAATGGAAGACAAAAAGATAGAACCATGTATAAATTTAGATCATTGAAAAACAATTCCGAGGGAAATTAACCTTTAAGAGTTTGTAACACTTACCTTGACTGAAGCTGTATGCGGCACTTCTATTTTTTTTTTATCATCCTTAAACATGCTGTTTGGTTGACAAGGTATGGCCCAGGGAGGGGGAGGGGGACCATTTTCTGGGCCATCCACAAACCCTCCTTTGTATGGCTCAGTTTTGTAGCCCGTAGAACGGGATTCGCCAAAAGTCTCCAAAATGTACTGGAAACAAAAATGCATCATAAGCTGAACATGTGTTTTCCTCACGACGCACCTTGCGGTAATCATAGAACTGTGGATAGGGGTGTACAGAGTAGTGTCAAGCTTGAACCATATCATGGCGATATAAAATATGTAAACCTGGTCCCTGTTTCACTAAAATTCTCAAAAAAATTCACCTCGAATTGAGGTTTTACATTGTCTTGCTTATGTTATTTCAGATAAATGAATACTGTCAGTTTAAACAATATTTATTTGAGAATTTTTGTTAAATGTATTTACAAATATAATTTTCGGGGATTCAGTAGAAAACATAAGCTTACCAGCCCAACAGTAATAAAAAATAATGTGATCTTAATACCGGTAGAAACTGTTATATAGAAAATGTGCTTAAACTTAAATACAAAGCATACAAATGAATAAGAACTATTTAATTGCAATTCAAAAGGTTGTAAGTTCAGTTAATTAATTAAATATATTAGTTTGCACATTAAAATATTTGCGTGTTATTTTATACAGTTAACGCAGAGTTGACAAATGTTTCAATCGAAAGAACGGAAAAGAGTGTGTATAAGATTTGATCTCTCTGAGATTTGCATATTTGTAACAGTCTTGAAAGAAGTGGTTTGCATTCTCAATTTCACCGTTTGATTGGATCGGGTCACAGCGACACCCGATCGGAATTGAGATAGAGATAGAGGGTGTGATAACAATTTCGATCCGAATTATATCTTTTAACTAGTAAGAAAAAATGTAATCTCGTCTAGGAAGATTGCTGAGCAATATAGAATCACTCCGAGGAAGCCACTCGTAATTTGGCGGTAAAACTTAGAGAGGAGATTCTAAGGAAAGACAAAGCTTGGTAAAGGAAGTTTTTTGGGGGACAGAACTTCTGGTTCAGTTGAGTCCCGAGTCTCTAAGAGGTGAGACGGAAGTGAGACTAGCACAGCAATCGGAGTCGACAAGTCTAGTCGGTGGAGAGAGTCGAGGAGGAGGAGGAAAAGTATACGAGGAGGAGAATGTGGAGAAGGAGAAGTATAGAGAAGTTAAGGAGGAGAAGGAATTTGGAGAAAGTCGGGAGGAAGATGAGAAGGAAATGGAGGAATAGGAGAGAAGAATACACAGATGAGTAGAATACAAGGACAGGAGGAAAGCTATCTCACACTACTAATCAAATGATGCAATAGGCTATCACAGGGTCGAGCGGAAGGAGAGTACTTGGGAAATTTGAAGCACTTGACTATTAAATTGTTATTTCACTTTTTTGTATATTCAATTATTTAGCCGTCGGCATTGCTGACAAGGGGCTCGGAGTTTACATCTATCTTTTACTAATTTAACTTCAAACAAGAAATCGAGCCTGGATTGGACTTCTATAATAATTTAAATAGTATATTGGGAACACCCCACCCCAACCATAACACACCTACTACAGTGGCGGCATAACAACCCGTCACACCACAGTTAGTACAATTTATTCTTAGCCTAGCATGCTTGATTTGAGGCATTCTGTCACCAACGTAGTAATAACTTGGAGTGGATTTTATTCACAGTTCAGATAGGCTTTACAATTATGTACTGAACGGTTGTTTCTTACTTCAACGTGTAACAAGTTCCATATTCGAATTGTAGATGGCAGAAATGAATTATAGAACAAGGTCGTTCTACACGTTGGAGTTCGAAGATCATTTGAAGATCGAACGGAGTAGGCGACATGTTTTATAAATACAGGTCGAATCAAAATCTTGAAGACATGAGGGAGCTAGCCCGAGGTAGATTTTAAATAACTGAAGCCGTTTATGCTTGTAACGGCGATAGTTTAGACTTTCCCAGCTGGTCTCATGGTACAGTTATGAAGGAGATGCACTTTTGGTTGTACCCGTTATTATTCTCATCGTCTCAATTTTAATTTTGTCCCAAATAGTCAAATATTGTAATATAAGATTTATACATTTTTTAAATTAAAAAAATGATAATTCATCTAGCTTGAATCCGAGACCTTTTAAACAATTAGTTTCTCCCACGCGTTGTCGGAAATGTATTTAATTTGTGCATGCCGCGCGGCATCACTAGTTATTATGTTTCAAATGTTTGTGTTGAGTAACCTCTTGTATGGTTGATTTGGACATGCATAATATAGGGTGATTGTTCTGGTTCCAATTTCGTGTTATTAGCATTGATTCAGTCTTGTCTGGATTAAATGTAACTAACCAAAGACGAGACCATTCATGTATCTTTTGAATATTGCTGTGTAAGATTTCACCAGCTGTGATCTGATTGCCAACTATTAAATATACTTCTGTATCGTCAGTAAATATTCTGATTGATGATTGTATGTTCTCTGTGAATAATTTTAACAGAGAGAGAGAGAGAGAGAGAGAGAGTGTGTGTGTGTAGTAATAAAATTTAACTATTTTCTTATGAAAGGAGTTTAGAAATTCTTCAGATTTATGAAATAAAATAAAACTTTTTTCTTGAGAGAGGGGCTGAGGAGTTCTCCAGTCTTATGATTTTTAAAAAAAATCTCCTCAGAGATAAGGCAAAACTCCTTTTAAGTAAATTATGTATTTTATAATTTCATACCTGATGTATGTGGAATCATTGTTATCAACAAAGCTATAAGAAAGATATTTGTAAAAAAATCTCAGTCTGAAGAAGAAATTATGATATGCTTCGTGAAACTGTGTCATTGTCACCTAAAAATATTTTTGTTTCATTCTTTAAAGAGAAGCATAGAGGAAAACAGAAATAATATTATATCCCTTGCATCGACTACGTACTACATTACATATAGGTTTCCTTCTTAAATACCATGTCCAGACATGCGTACTACATTACAGAAAGGTTTCATTCTTAAATACCATATGTCAGCACATACGTACTACATTACAGATAGGTTTCCTTCTTAAATACCATGTCAAGACATGCGTACTACATTACAGAAAGGTTTCAATCTTAAATACCATACGTCAGCACATACGTACTACATTACAGATAGGTTTCATGCTTAAATACCATGTCAAAACATGCGTGCTACATTACGGAATGGTTTCATTCTTAAATACCATATGTCAGCACATACGTACTACATTAAAGATAGGTTTTATACTTAAACAGCATACGCCAAATTACTGATGGTTTTCATACTTAAATACCGTATGTCGACATCGTTGGAAAAAGTCATGATATTACATGTTCTTTTGATACCCTGTTTGCTTATTACCTTTTTCGGTTAAGTAGGCAGCTAAAGCTACAGTAGCAATTGCCAAAATGAAATAACAGAACATTATAAGTATGTACTGCACTGCTGAAAACTCCTTTGGAGACAATATTCACACTTTTACCGCAATAATTTCAAGAACTGTGGGATCCAGATAGGAAACCATACTATTTACGGGCTTTAGACATTTAGAACGCGACTTACATGTAGCGCTGTAATCCCCTTGTGGTTGGTTATGGTCATTTCCTTGGCGGGCTTGCTGCCATAGCAGCAGTTCTCGCTCACATGCTGTAGCATGGCTGCCTTGCATCCCTGTGCATCAAGTTGGCCAAGACTGAGGAAATAGCAAGTACAAAACTGAAGTAAAGATAATATTATGTTCAGCAACACTCTTCTATAACCGTGGAAAAGAAACTTAATTACAATGTATTTTGTGATCACAAAATGAAGAATTCATTTTATCCCGGTCTTTAGAAAATTCGTTAAATTTGATTGGCTATTCATCCAGACAAAATCACTGCATACACCCCGTCTAGAACGGGTAATATCGAATTTGGAAAGTAAAATATAAAAATACGGCATTTGCATATTCACAAACTCTTGATAAGATATAGTTTTGGCTGGTTACAAGAAATCAAAAGTTTTATATATCACTCATAATCGAATCCGGAATATGAATTTTTTTTTTCGGACATGCCCGTAACTGACATGTTTCCGATAATATCGTTACTGTTCTACGATTGGTTAAAAGTCAAGCATGATTTGTACAAACCTCAGATATTAGTGCTCCGCGACATAAGGGTTAGCGTATGAGATAGCATTCACAGCAAAATTTCATTCTGCGAAATGACCGGGATGTATTCTATTGCACAATAATGGCGGGCTGTCTGGAGTGTATCGTGTGGTTTTGTGCTGATAGGTAACGAGACCAAGAACATGTCATAGTGCTCGCATTGGAACTGTAACATACCCTTTCTTGTCGATTCGTCCATGTGTCATCACTGTTTTTCTCGCAGATTATTATAACCTAATATAATCATCATAAGGTATAGTTTCTCCAAGTTATTACTTTGCTCTTTTATTAATATATAGATTGTAAAACTAATTTTGTTGAGGCAAGTCACCTTTATTACCCACCCCACCCCCCGCACACACACACACACACACACACACACACAAATAAAATAAACTATATTAAAAAAAAAACAATTATCTACGAAACACGTTGAATTTTTGGAATACGCGCCATGTACGAAAGACATTCATGCACTTGATATGCCTAGTTATTTTGGGTAATTTTTGCTTCTTCCCAAGCTTGATCTAAACTGGTGCGTGATGACTTAAAATGCAATTGAATCACCTATCACAGGTAGAGAATTACATTTTGGGTCGTATGATACGAATAAACTCCCGTCGCAATGATTGACTATACATTATATAAATAATATAAATGGCATGGCGAATGACAGTCCTTTTGTGTGCACTGGATCTAGCAAGAGATCGCCTATGCACTTTATTAATCTGTTTATACTAATTTCCTTATCTGAATGCTTTATTATGTTGACATTAAATATTCCACTGAAAGACTGTTATATCATGTCCTTTCCAAGTATTTACCTTACTCTATGGAAGTAATGACATCGCGGTAGTTTTTCTATGTCAAATTATCCAAAATCGGCAAATTCATAAATCCACATGTTGTACTGTAACAAGAATAGTTATCGACTCAACGTGATACATTATGCACCATTTTTACAGAAAGAAACAAGAATTTATGGGGGAAAAACGACATTCAAAAAAATATTATAGCTAGCAAGACCCCATAGGGCCGTAAATGTTCCACACCACGGTTTCTAAATTTGTACACAGTTAAGTTTTAAAGAGAAAGCTACTCCCAACATTAACCCTTATACGATCATGTTATTTAACGAAGAGTCTGGGAAGCATGTGTTTGGCGTAAATCAGTTTCATTTAGGCATGATGCAGATATCCACCTCGGTGCATGAAAAAAACAATCTGTATACAAAGGGATGGTCTTCTGCACTCTTAAAAGTCAGATCTTTTTATTTGAAGATACATACGGCATACATGTCAAAGTGACATTTTGTGAAAACTGGGCAGCGTAAGCTATTCAAAACTTGGCTTTAGTCCATCCGAAATTATTGACCAAGACAACGAAGAATCGCACTGAGAATGTGACGACCAGAATCTACTGTAACATTTCGCACAGAACATAAAATTATATTTTAACAGCCCTAAAACAGTATCTGTGTATTTTTACCTCGTGAAGAAAAAATTCCAACCTATTAAAATGATGTATGTGGGGTTTGTTTTTTATACTCAATTAAAGGAGAAAACCGCACGTACTAGTTAACCTCGAGCTTGTGAATCCAACCATATAGTTTAGTTTCTTTTCGTGGCGGTCAGCCGTGTCAGTAATAAGCGTTGAAAAAACTTTTGATTTTGATCACACCAATTACTTCATCAAATTTACACACAAGTAAACCCTGAAGCTACAGAGAAGTTTAAATTATCGAATTCACACACACACACACACACACACACACACACACACACACACTTCAATCCCTGTTCTGGCGTGCTTCAGTTTAACAATGGGTTTCTTGTGCATAGACACAGATGACTAGAGTCTCAGAAAATGTTATTTTTGCTGTTATACCTGCTCTTTAATTTTCGTATTAACCGTAATATTTTGCGCAAAATAAGAAATTCAGGATGGCGGAAAGGAATGCTGTGACGGAACATCAAGGAAATAAATCCCGAAGAAAACAAAACTATTTTCCATCACATCATTTCTTTTCGCTATCTTGGATTACCTTTTGGAACAAGTTTACAACCTGTATGATAAGTTATACGCAATGTTTCTAAAAGTGATGGTGCCTTTAAATGTTTTAAAGATTGACGCGATTTCTTTTTTGCGTTGTTTGTGTGATTTTGCTGCTTATCATAATTGCTGTGCCCTTAACGCTAATTTGGATCTTCATCGCATACGTCTGTAAATAAGCTGGCTTGGTCTGAGGGAGGACACGGTTCAAACTTTAATGGTAGAATTTGTGCTGTGCGCAATATTTTCCCAATTATCCTTGACATCGGTACCGATGATCTCTGTGAAACCGCTACTTTTCAATACATCCTTGCTCGTTCTGTCCTCGTACTAGTTCCCTCATGAATAGCTCAAAGTGTGAACGTTTACTACACCAGAATGATGCATATGTCACTGAGGAGCTCCTGATATCGACGTGAAGCAAACATATTTGCGAGCTCCCAACGTAAACTTCCTGGCATGACTTGAATGTCGCGTCCTAGTTTCAATACAGATTTGTTCATTTTGACGGTGTCTGAGTGCCAACCAAAATGCGTGCGTCCTTAATAATATATTGTAAGAACGGTTGTAATGAAAGAAGAATGACTTTTGTCTGTTTAATAACAACAACTAGGCTAACGAGCAAACTCCCTTCACGAAAAGCGATTATATTGTGCACCGGCTTCATTGTTGCAAGCGAGGTAACCCAATGAAACCCTACAATTAGCTCTCTTGCTACGCGATTAATTGCCTTTGTCAATATGATATTAATGTATTCCGTATGCAGGTCCCTAACGACAGTCTGTCAGTTCCTTCCAACCTTACATTTATAAAACTAGGTGGTCACCAGTTTCCGGTTAGCAATCTTTTCGTAAATAAATTATTATCTTTAAAACAGTTTTCACTTTATTCGTGTCAAGCAGGGTCATCACTTTATTCGTGTCAAGCAGGGTCATCACTTGATTCGTGTCAAGCAGGGGTCAGCTTAATGCATAGTGAAAGGTAGTATCAAGTCTGCGTTCGTGTCAATTTTCTTTTAAGATAAAAATAGTTCTGGAGTTATTGTTTATTCGATGTTACCTAAAGTTAAACTCCCCCACATTCTAAATAAATAGCATGTTCGCAATACGCCTTATTTGATGAATAGGCTGAAAAATCGTCCAGATTGTCGAAAGATGACAAATGAAATCTTCTCATACTTGCATCAAACAAGAAACTGAAACAAAGTACGCGCTGAAGAGGATAGCTGCAACATATATTTCTTCTTGCCAGATCCTTGATATCATGTCATTAAAATAAGTCTATGTATTTTTTAAACCTCGAATACAGACTTAATAAAAAATAAAGTCAGTGGCGGGGTTACTTGCAGACAGTTGTGATCACTTTTTAATAGTTGTCTATAATAGTATAAAAAGAAGACCTTGCACCGTAAGCAGGCGAAAGCACGGATTCATATGTATCTTACAGAATACATGTACCAGGAGGAATAGATCAAAGAAGTACATGTACCTCAGCAATTACAGGTAACCAAATAATGTTTGTACCGCATCATTTCGATGACGCTTGCTGAAAATCGGCGACAAGTTCAATTCAGCATGCAAAAATCAATATGTTGATAAATAATTAGCTTTTCATTCTTAATCTTTTTAATATTTCCAGTCAGTTCCTCTCTTTGTTTCAGAAAATGGTATGAAGTCCGTAACCACGCCCAATACCTACAGAGTTTCTAATTAATGAATTAACATTACCAGTATTTGCTCTGTTCACCCCTCCGCAATGCTATAGTATGCAGTCCTTATTCTTTGATTTAGAAAACACAGTTTTATTTGTCCCATTTTAGTTTATAATGGATACTCATTATAGTCAGCTAAATACGATTGGATTTTTTAAAAGTAAAATTAATTAATGGCACAATTTGCACAAATTTCCTTGAGAAGAAAAGTGGCCCAAATTTTGTTTCAAACATAGTTTTTGGTTGACTTTGTTGGATGTGTCTCCAAAATATAAACAAGCATTCAGACTGTCCTGGGGGCTCCGAGTGGCCGAGTGGTCTGAAGCACTCTCCGTCACGGATCACTGCCATCTGACCTCTATCTGCGTAGGTTCGAGTCTCGGGCTCGGCCAGTGTGGATATGTGAGAAAGCTTGCCGGTAGCTTCTCGTGGGTCGGTGGTTCTTTCCGGAGTTTTCCCGGGTTCTTCCTCCACCATTAATACTGGCCGCCATGTATAGCCTATCTTGTGCTGAAAATGGCGTTAAACCCTATAACAACAACAATAACAACATCAGACTGTCCTACAGTACCTATGTAAACAGCTTCGTGGTAAATCGATGGCAATTTGGAACATAAAAACAGTAATTAGGTAAGTCCTTCGTCAGCCGCATTCATGTGGAAGGAACGGTCCATCATAACCCACTTGTATTAAAAGACAATAAAAGTTACATTAAGAGAGCAAAACTTACTGGTAAATAACTTTTCATATTTTCAATGCAGACCTTTGCATTGAATTTTTATTAATATATGTATAAATAAAAAAAAAAACCCAAGCAATTAAGCTCAACAGCAGTAACAATGGACACAGCTTCGCGGTAAATCATAGGAGACATGATATTTGGAAAACAGACGTTAATTACAGAGCACGGGCCCAGGCTCTGCAATAATTTGGAACGAATCACCAAAGTCATGCAAACACGCACTTACCTAAAGGAGATTTGAGGGAGGCGTGTATGTGGGAAAGCGGGGGTAAGCCAATAGAATCTGACAAAAATGAAAACTATTCTTTCCTCGAGTTCATCGAAATGCTTCATTGTTTTTAGAACTATTGTCACAGATTGTATGATAGGTACAGTGGAAGATATAATACACATACCATAGTCCCATATTACTTACTCGGTAAATTCCATTGGAGGTGGATCCTGAGGTGGCGGCGGTGGTGGAGGTGGCGGCATGTAGGCCACTGTAAATATTTGTAGATGGAATGAATGCTTTTTTCTATGAAACTCCTAAAGAAATTGAAATTTGAGAGAGAGAGAGAGAGAGAGAGAGAGAGAGAGAGGTGGATGTATAATAGATGGACAAACGTTTTCACAGACGGATATACAAAGAGGAATATTGACATAATTCGATACATTTCTAAAATTATCCAAAAAAAATCATTTAGCATTCAACTGCAAGACTTAGATTACTCACTTTGATCGAATGCTCCAACTTGTTCGTATCCAGAGAAATGTGGCATGCCTTGCATTGGGGGCGGGGGCGGGGGTGGGGGCGGACCACCCCCTGCCGGTGCTTTTGGTGGACCTTGGCCTTGTCTCATATCCTGAGGAATGGCACCGCCCATTCCTGGGTTCCATTCTGTAAAATTGAGGAATAGATTTTAAGACGACCTGAAATTAATTATAAAGAAGGAAACAGGTAACTTGTGTGGACAAACTGTAACATGATTTTGATGATAATATAAAGTATGGCTTTTAGTTACAGCTTCCCACGACATTTCTTATTTCTCTTTGGTTATCATCTGAGAAATGCAAATAAAAACATCGTTAATTCAAGGTACAGGACTAGTATAATGTATAAAATCAGAATGGAAAACTGTTAAATTTGTATAACTTTAATTAATGTATGTTAATAACACAATTACATCTAGAAGTAATCTCCTTACGTCCTTTATCTCATTTTGCACGGCTATATCATAACAAAATATGATATTTATAAAATTTTGGGTTTTTGCAGAGTTTACTATATGGAGGTTCTTCATAAGTGCTTATTTCATGTGGAAATCTTTAATAAGAGTTTAATAATTTCTATATTTGTGAGCCATGATGAGCAAAATATATTCCACGATCCACCCCTGCATATACCGGTAATACTACTGTTGTAATAAAACTCTAAAACTATTTTTATTCCAACACTATAATGTTTCTCGGAATAACTATGAATTTTATTTTCGTCCAACGTAAAAAAAGAAATAAAAAACATAATACCCACCCCTTAAAAAAGCAGCTTTAAAATCTTCATAGGAAACTGCAAGATTTTGGGGTCGTGAATTAAGGTTAGTAAATACATGTATGGTCTAAAATTTTTAAAAAAGTTATGCAATTGATTTATGAACATAATCCAGCTTCAGCTATATCTGATGAACGGTATTCAAATCACAAATATTTCATGGCAGCAAAAAATTTCTATAAGTGTAGAAAAAATTGTATTAACTTGGGATACAACAATAGGTCAATGTTTGATGTGATCTGGTTTGTGACATGAATTTATTACACTGCGTGTCATAAACCATTTATTGATTCAGTACAGCAATGCTTTTCGGACGTACTTTAACAACGCAATAAATTGACCATAATGATTGTATACCTGTATTCAAAATTAAATTTAAAATTTTTCTCCCTTATTGATCGGTTTAATTCAACGTTTGCAGTTGGTATATGATTTGATCATCTTGTAGAATTGCTAAACTGGTTGGACGGAGATCAACTGAGAAAAGACTGAAGTCTAGATTTCCCATCTTGTACATAGTTCAGATACTTGTCCTTCATGTCTATTTACAAAAGCATGTCATACGGAAGACAAACACACCAAAAAAATGTCAAAGTTAATCACGTCGTCTGTATCAAGAGGGTGAGGTGCGATATGAACACAAATGGCAGTACGGTCAACGTGATCAAAAAGGCACATGGACCCAACCAGTGGCATCATATACCAATGCATTTAATAAACAATGATCCAAGGGAATCGCGATCCTTTAAACATGTGTATAAGCATTCACGTGCTTATATAAGTGATCTCATGTCTAGAAACGTTCCGTTCTCGCGACAGAATATTTTTGTTATTATTATCTACGAAAAGAGAAATCCCAGATAAAATTAAATATGTTGGACTCGCTGCTTTGTATTGGTTTGACGTTTGTACCTATTTAAGTCTGGAGTTAGTCCAAATTTATTTGGGTGCAACCAAGCCCGCCGTACCCTCCTCTGGGCTCGGAGCGTAGAATAAAATCATGATGCACCGTCCCACAGTTCACAAGGGGCGATTAATGCCGAAAACCTCTTCATTAATCGGATTGTGTCCCCTTTATGTTCTAGCTTAGACGATCTTCGATTTTGTTTGAAGAGAGTGTGGTTTTTATATTAAAAATTAAACAAATATAAAATAAATGATTTGACTCTCTATTGACTTTATTTTTATTTTCGGGTATTTTAATGGGATTCTTAAACTTACTGGACACTATATAGCCATGACTGAGCTAACGTGCCACAGAACCCTTTTTACTTATACATGTATACCTCCCCCGTCTATACTCATAAAAAATTGACAATGGTCTCTATGTTAGCATAGTGTATAAATATATACATGGCCATATGATACCATTGCTTATCGACTAGTGCGTAGTCACCCGTTTTGCTTTATCCGTATTGACGAATACGCTGGGACGACTGTTACTATGTACGTATTTGCACAATGTCACCAATTTACACGAAGAGAAATGACACCTAATTCAAACTCCATGAAATATGAGACAACGTTCATAAATAGGGACATAAGAACACACACACTTAAACCAAGAAGTGGGTTCGTGCATAATTTTCAATAATACGTTTGCGAGGTTAATTATACACTTCTGTCACTGTCACCACCACCCGCCCCCATGGCAAACGAAAAACTAATTTTATAGGTAGTAATTACACATATCAGCTAAGTCGCTTCACTGGCATTGTCGTAGTTTATAGACATTTTCAGGGACGTGTTACAGACAAATGGCGATGGTAGAAATTTGTTCATAACTAATTACAACAGATCTTTTTCTGAACCTCTATCAAAATCATTTAATAGATCAAAAACTAAACTGTCAGGATAAGAAAAAAAAGCTTCTCAAATTAAAACAAATATTTTAAATTTTAGTTACATTCATTTAAGAATAATTTCTTTAAAAAATGTTTCGCAATAAAATGTTACCTAATTGATAACAACAAAAGTGACTAAAGCCACCTGACCTTGGAAATTACACGAGGACAATGCGAGGTAATGTCAAACCCAGGAAAACAGTTTCTGGAATTAAAATACCATGTATCTTAGTCTCATCCAGAGTGAAAAAAAAATACGCCCTGGCATGCACAGGAAAAGTCAATAATCACATTTTGCTTCGTTAGCGCAGAGGTTAATGACATGGTTGTTCTGGTTTTACTGGATTTAGGGTCATGGAAGTAGAAAGATTAACACTAAAATTTCTAATACGCAGTGAGGGGACCCGGGTGGCTGATTGGTTTATTGCGCTTGCATTTACCGATCATTGCCGTCTGAACTCTATCCGAGTGGGTTCTTACCGAGGGTTTCCTAGGTTCTTCTTCCACCTGCTATAAAGGCTGCCATGCATAGTGTTTCTTGCGCTGAGAAATGGCATAGACCCCCATCCCCCAAAACATCCAAGAAACTAAACAAATAACCACAACAACAGCAAACCACACTTACGCTGTGGTGGACCTCCACCGTACGCTCCTGAAATAAGAAATAAGAGTGACAATTATCTATTCTATAGCGTAATGTGTCACCGAGTACAGTTGTATTATTTTACATGCTACAGCCTCGTACACCATCAAGTTGAGCTTCAGTCTAACTCTCTGCATGGGCACACACATATTTTCTCAACTACCTAATTATATTAATGCACTTAGAGTAAACGGAGAGAGAGAGAGAGAGAGAGAGAGAGAGAGAGAGAGAGAGTACTCTGAGTTCCATATAATCATAACTAAATTCGTGATATTAGCTTAGTTTAAAAATACTCGTATTTTTAATTCGTTATTTGTTTGTTTGTTTGATTTATTATGCTTTTTTAAAAACAATTTGCTTCTGTGTGGATAGCGGGTGTCGGGTATATTTAGCATGATCACATAACAGTGTTCACCAGTATAGCAAAAATTATCTTTTCTCAAATGGACAAGTTAAAATGAAAGGTGTAATATAATTCCCTCGACGACAGAGACTGCATCCAATGTGTTATTATCGTAGAATCAACTGAAGGTGCTTCTCCGCATTTACGAAACTGTCCATTTTAATTATTTTAAAAAAATATCATTTCACAAATTACATTCAGAATTAATAGTTGCAAGTCTCAAGTCTGAGAATGGAGTCAGGTCTCGAGAGGTATTTTATGAAAATGTAACAAATGTGATGTTATCTGATGAATATTTGAGTTTTGTGAATACGGGGTCTGGTATAATCACCGTAAAAATCAGCTACAAAGTACTTCTTAACTCGAGACTGGAATGTAATTGCAATCAACACTTTGAAATATTTATTGGACATCGCCACTTTCATTGTAACTAGATCTGCTTTAATGAAACACAATGGCAATCACCACGATTCACGCTTTTAAAAAAAGTCTATCCCCTTCATTCCCAGACCATTCCCCACACCACACCCACATCATTCCCAGAACATGACTCAGGGGTCTTTTTTTTCCACATTGTTTGTTTACACTGTTTGAATGCTGTAAATTACACATATAATAGTTATTCTAGTAAATTCAAAAGTATATTAATATTTCGAAACCATCCTTAATACCGTATGATGTTTTGCCAAAAAATGTTATGTGTGACTGCCAAACGCTCTTTATCCTGGGCTTTGTTCGATATCATACATATAGTTAACTATGTCCGCCGTCTTTGATTTGGAGGCAATTTCTGTACTTGAGGCAATTCCAATTTCCACTACAGTGTTGTACAAGCGTATTTTAATATTAATAAGCATTTTATATAGAGAGTTTGTACGTGGAATAAGTTCTGCATAGCCAAAAAATTCTTCCACTAGCCATCTCATACAAAGCCGACACAGCCCATACTGTGTTAAGTTCTAATTTTCGCGCACCACCAAGCTCAGTTGGAGGCCAGTGTTAACTGGTACACGTCTACACAATGACTTTAGTGTTGGTCACGCATTTGTAACTAAATGTGGATAACATATTAGAATTTAATATTTTCTTGAAGCACAATTTTTCAAACCATATTTATTGTGGTTCAAATCCCAGTTAGAAATATACGCTATTTTGGCGGAGTGTTACATGGTGTAGTGCAACAAAAAGTAATAAGCAGAAGCCGTGTATGCCAGTCAGTTTTTCTTCGATCGGCGTTGGGTACATGTGAAATTAAAATAGATAAATGATTATATTTTGCATCTCAGCTTCCGAAACTGTTGAGGAATGTTATCACGCTCTAAACGGAAATGAATATAAAGTAATCATGTTTTAAAATGTTATTATGACATGTCGTGAAATACATAAATTATTTGTAATTATCATTGTTATTTAATGCAAGTTGTTTGTTGAGACTGTTGGTTATTATGACATGTCGTGAAATACATAAATTCTTTTACATTAATTTTTTTATTGATAAATATAACATGTTAATGATTTCAATGAATCCTTTATTTTTCTCGTTCAGAGTTTCTGTTGTCTATATACTTGGATAGCTATATACTTTCGTGATATATAAATATTAAATGCAGCAGTCATAATATTTCTGCGTTATTATATTGCAACCAATTTCAAGGTGTAACTCTAAATGTTGTCGAAGTCCTGAAAAAGGAAGTAACTTTATAAACGTAAGTGAACCTGGATGAGAACGTTACAATATATTTAATTGTGTCATGTTGTTCATCTACATTTTAGTTGATCAACCTGTGTATTGTGGTTGTCAGCTTGGGATAATGTTTATTAATTGTACATAGTTAATAATCCGGGTATGCATATACCTTATCCAAAATTGTGGACACGTAGATAAAAGAAGACATATAAAACGTGCATTAAAACAAAGTAAGGCCAATAACCGAGATCACAATCTGACGCGTTGCTTGGTAGCCAAAAAACAGGTCTGTGGCAAAGAGATAGGAGTTAGTTCACTGGTACTGCTTAAGCTACACCATGCTGCAACATGAAGAAAAGAATCTGACGCCTTAATACGCGTGTGTGTGTGTGCGTGCGTGTGTGTGTGTGTGTGTGTGTGTGCAGGATATACTAACTTGTTATGCTCCAAAATAAACAGAGGGCTATTACGGTTCATAAGGTGTAGAAAGATGTCAAGTACGAGCTGAAATTAATTTCTTGCTAAGGATTTTATACACCGTTTCCTTTAGTCTCATTTTTCATTCTTAAAAGCGTTAACTTACCAGTATGAACACTCTGAAAGCCCTATCGAGTCAGTAGGTTTTGTCGATGGAGTGCACGCATAATAAAGCCATGAGTATGGGATTGAAGTGGAAGGTTAATTTTTTATTTCACTTTGTTTGCTCAACGTTATGCTTGCTTATTATTTCTCTAACTTATCATTTTTGAGTAATCACATTTTAACCGAGAGGCAAAATATCAAATTTTTTACCCTCGTTTTCCTTTAAAAAAAAATTTCTTTCGTGCACATACGAAAATAAAGTGAGGAAATTGTTTTATTGTTTTGACTAATATTGTCCATTTCAAAGACAGGAAATTGTTGTATTACTTGACTAGTACTATCCATTTTCAAGACAGAGCGCAATGCGCATAAATCTAAATATAAAATTTGGGTACGTTTTGACTGAAAGTGCTTCCAAGAGCAAAATATTAAATACGTAGGTAACCTAATCATTCGTACTGAGTATGCACTTTCAGACTGCTATCATTACAAAACAGTACTATTAGAATCAACTCGATCGTCCTCTTTGTGTGTGTATGAGTGTGCGTGCATGTGTGTATGCGTGATCTGTTAGTCAAGTTATTGGTTGAAAATGATCAACTTAAAGAGGTAAAACTCGCACCAAAATACGACGAGAAATATAGGCCATTTAGCAAGGATTTCATAGTTGATTGGTTGAGAAAATAGCAGACGACTTGCCCCCCCCCCTCCCCGATTACACCCTTAGACATGTTTTGGCCTACAGCCGTAAAATGTAATAGCTGACCACTGCAACTTTGTTCTCCCCCCTCCCCCCCCCCACACACCGGAAAAAAATCTGCTGGCTCCTTTAACCCGTAAGGCACAACGAACCGCGTATCCATGCTTGGCTTCATTACTATTGATTATTTTGTTGTTCACGTTGAAAGTTGAGAATACTAATGGGATACACATAAAACCCAGGTATGCCAGGGACTGTATAGTCTCAGGTTATAGTAAAATCATTCATATGTATTGAGTCGGGGTAATCAAGTATTACACTTGTACATGCGGACATTATTCCATCGAAACATGTCATATACATTTTTAACAAGCCGTGCTAATTCGAACTAAATATTTTGAAAATATATTCAGTATAAGAAACATTCGATCTTAATGATTTAAAAACAACCAAAAGAATGATCAAGACAAGATGTGTTGGGTCTTATTAGAAAATGTAAAATATTTTAAATTTTACCTGGTTGTGCCATGTGTAAAAGTCGTGCGAAAATCCAAGACTTCTTTTTGGCTGGTTAGTACCGTGTCCGAATGAAGTTCAGTACCTTGAAAATTAAAAGACCTTGTTTTGATACCATAGCGACATGACAACAAATACAACATCTCATTCAATGTGTGACGTCAAGCGTGCGCATAAACTATATAATTCCACACGTCACGCATGTATATCGGTTGGAAGAGACAATACGCAACTGTGATTCAGTGGAACCAGTTAATGATAATACAGACAAATTTGGAGTGTTTAAGGTTGAAAAAGGAGCCTTATTTGTGTTATTTGCGATACTGTTAGACTTGTTTAAAGGTCTGATTTTGTGCTGTGCAGCACAGCAGCATAGGTATGCCATTTAGAGTCGAGGCAGTTTGTGTTATCAGAAATCGAAATTCACATTTCATATGGCTCAGATTTTGTAACGACGACAAGTTATCATCTAGAAAGGACAGACACAAATTAGAATGGTACCTATTTTACCATAGGTCAAACCTGCCTTACTTATAAGCTGAAAGTCAAGAAAGCAGCGAAACTGATCAATGTAATTCGACCTCTATAAACGTGCCTGTGGTTCTCTCTGTTCATACAGATTCTTAAACGTAGTATACGCTGTATTTGAGGTTGATATATAAACCAAATTAAATACTATTTTGACCAAGTATGAAACTGTGTGTCATAAAAGTAATCTCCGCTATCATATATAAAATACAGAGAAATGAGTAATCTCAGCTATACTAAATACAATACGGAGAGAGGAAAACATTTATATCAATCTTTGATACTTTCAATATAACAAATTTAACAAATTTAACAAGGAAGATTACTTGCCATGTTAAAGTCAACACCCCGTCTCTAATCGAAATCATTGCTTTTAACAATCCACAATTGTTTTGTCGCAGCAGTAAGTTTGAATGTGGTGTTATTCACAGGCATACCACGATAGCCAAAACAGTAAAAAAAAAAAAAACATATTACGTTTCAAACAGACGTGATAAAACCAATTTTAGAAACTAAAACAGTTTTGATGAGAAATATTTCCATGTTCTTGATGTTAGTAAGAAAATAACGTTTTATGCCATTGACACATTGATTACTCTGACGATAAATATTGGACATACAAAATTATGTCAATGTGAGTCATTGATAACCATGCTCAAAACGTGCAAAAATACCCACCCAAGACCACCCCACACCACACATGGACAGTGAACATAGCAAGGCCATTATAAAGAGTGCTTAGCCTATATCAAATGTTTAAAAATATATATAACTAAATTGTTCTGGAAAATTTACAAATAAAACCAAGCAATTATATCATCAAGCTTTGTAAATAATCTATCAGACCTTATTTCTTTGAAAGTGGGAAGCCCAAACAATACAGATCTACCCATAAACCTTTCTTGTCAACCAAAAATAAAAGACGGTAACATTGTTTTGATGCCCTGAATACTGACCAAGCTAACGTTCGTGAAATTTGATATGAATACTATATTTGAATTGCAAAAAGCATTGGGATAAATGAACTATAAATAACATTTGTATTCAGCTTTCCATACGAGCTATTCATGATAATTAGTCATCATATAACAGTCAGAGCTCAAAATGTAACCTGTACTGACAGAACAAGTTTTCAAAATTCGCTAGGACTTGATTCAAAGGACAAAGTTATATAAATAGTATATTATAAGTAGTATATAATAAGGGGGATCCAAACTCACGCGGGTGGTTTTCCAAGATCGCTCCTCCCTTTTTCCAATATAACCAGAGAGCGCGCAGCAAAGGATCGTTTTCATCATGCGAGTTACGCTATCGGCTCAGATATGGAAACGAATACTGTCTGCATAACCATATTATTGAAAATTATCAGAGGAAACCTTGGAAAAATGAATGCGTGATAATGAAGTTCCCTTTTTAACTTACTACCAATTGAAGTGCCTTATAAATGTATACGCGAAATGATGGACAGATGATGGCGAATTATATAAGAATTTTCCCAAACAAAATGATGGCATATGGTGACAAATGGTGATATTATATAGATTTTGCATAAAAATGATATCATTGCCTGCGAACGATATCTCATATACCGATTTACATTTTAAAAAATACTGTCTAACCTGTATTAATATTTGCTCAGCTAACGCACAGGCTTGGCGCACACGAGCTAATTCCTCTGGATACAATCTATTTTAAGTACAAAAACTTTGCATATTTTTCAAAACATAAACCTAGAAATGTACTTTTATATAAGTTGAAATCTGTGCATGGATAGTCGTTGCGCAGTTGATATCTAACTGGGGCTGGTCGCTCTGTCTTGAAATTCGAGCTGAAAGACATTGAGGGGGACTGCCTTAACTTTGGATGTGAACATAACTGAAGAGTTGCACTAAGTTCAAAAGATTGTTAAAAAAAACCCGTTAAAACTAGTGACCGGATGAACAAAATTTAGTTCAGACAAACATACCCCAGTAATTATACATGCACCAGAAAGATTCAGATGTTTTAAGTTAGCATATTAGGTGTAGATGTGAAGAGCTTGGAAATTTAAAAAAAAAAAACACTTGGCGTACAGTCAGACAATAGATCCGGCAACAAGAGTATGTAGAGGTGAAACAAATGAAAATACAGCTGGTCATATGCCAGCGCTGTCGTCAAATGCTGTGAACAGAAATGCAATTTACTTTGATGCTTCGTTTGAATGTTCTAGTATGTGAATTTGGGTTTTGGTTGGAGGTTCTGCTGTAGTCAAGGCATTGTGTCCCCAATGAATTTTGTTTGTATTGATAAAAATCCACATGTTTATGTGTACCCACCGGATTGGAATCCGTGAAAGTGACTAATATGTGAACAAACAAGACGACTGGGTCATGAGGTATAAAAAGCAGTGATTTATATCAATACCACACTACTATGGTAAACATAAGTGTTCACCAATGGGTATCATCAACGCTATCGTAGTACAGTTTTCAGTCATATTATGTATTGTGCTTATACTACATATGTGCTGCTATATAAATAAGTTAATTGATCGCCACTACACAGTGTGGATATTTTCTGTTGCAGAGAATATTTCCTTTCCGTAGCAGAGAATATTTTATTTGATACTAACTGTGGAAGAAAAATATTTTGTATTAAAGAATTACCATGGTATATAATGACGAAAATTTACAGAGATATGCGGAAATTTCAAAACAATGTATGAAGATATCTAATCGCGGCATTACTGTACCTGATGAGTGAAGTGTACTTAATTTTACACAATAATATTAAATCACTGTCGTTTGATGCATCATAAAAATTTATCAAAGAGGGAGGCCTAAAAGATGTTATATACATTTTTCAACACATAAGCTGAATATATTGATAAGTTAACTTCCTTAGGAATTACCTTTGAGCAGGAACGATGTAAATTTGGTGATTTTTTCAGAGAAAATCTGATAAGTCCTTATTTGAGATTGTGCAAGAACAAAATAAAGATGCTAACGCTGAGTACAGGTTAATGATGCAATGCTGATGACGAAGACATCAAAATATCAAGCGAATATTGTATTTTAAGCAGTGAGGATAACCGGGGGTAAATTAATATGAGAAGTGCATTTCGTATTGATATATGAGATTAACAAAAACAGCTTTACGTCAATGCAAGAAATTGTTAGAGATATTTATTGCATGGCGCAATGTCATGAATTTGGTAAAAAGATATTCACGTGCAAAGACAGAGAAACTATGGAGTCAATATACAAGCGTGTATATTATCATATTATCTGATATCCTCGGACATCGCTGTACAAGCGGCGATCATTTACACAACTGTATAATGCTAATCAGCGCGCAATGATATGGCCAACTACTGGCCTGAAGAAAATTAAATTAAAACATTAAAATCCATCTGAAGCTAATGTAACGTCCCATCCGCGCTACCAGAGATTTGTGTAGTCCTGTCTAACTTTTGCTTAGAAAGAATAACACAAGCCCGTATAGAATAAACATTGAATAATTTATTTGAAAAATACATGAAGTTCAAGAATAGACAGACATGCAATTACTGAATTTCGATACATTCACATGGACATAGGCATTTAAGATTTCCCATCATACTTGGATAAAACCAGATAATCATGGGTGACAAAGGTGATCGACTACCGCGGGTAGGGGTGGGGTGCAAGGGAGCTTAAAAGACAATTGTACCTTGCACCTTTCCAACCTATCTCTGAGTGGGTTAAATAATATATTTGAAATGATTATAGTACTTGGAGTATAAAGTATAAACGTGAGTTAGTTGAGGCAGTGAATAAGGTGCAGTAATATCGCTATCTACGGCGATTTACTGAACTTTATATTGGTACAATCACCCGACGTTTTTGATGAAACAGACACAAAAGCAATATCTAGGACTTAAACGATTGCAGTTTTGATCTTGGTATTAAAAAAGTGAAAAAATGTATTAAAGGATTTACAAGTAGAGAATGACTTACATTATATGTAAGCATGCCGACTGTAATTCAATTAAGACATATCGCACAACAGCGTGAAATACGAATACCAAGCCGTACGCAAAAAGCCTACATAATGGTGTTACTAGGACCTATGGTTGAGCAACAACTACCACTGGATACTCAGCAACCAGTTGTACGGTACAACAATCGAAACAATCTGCACGTAAGCGCAATATAAGAATACCAAGAGGTGCTACAAAAACATACTTTCATTATTAGGTGTATTTGAAGATGAAGAAAACGTGGTCGTATTGCATCTGCTATTGAAAAAGGACAGCAATTAAAACTACCCGAATTTAAGTTCCACAAGCGCAGTGGTGAATTAGAAAATAACGTGGCAAATTCCCCCCCCCCCCCCACACACACACACTTACAAAGCAAGCATAGAAAAACAAATTTTATCAAATATGATTATTGGAATCATATTGGTGTTACAGCCCTCTGGTACTTCAGGAGTTAAAGTAGATATTGTTCTTCAGCCGAATTTAATTATGACGTATAATCGTGACAATAATGAATTTACAATTGTAACAACGTGGATTCACAGAGGTGCTTGTACATTTTGAACCGCAAAACACCAATGATATTAATGATGAAATCCACAAATGAATGTGTGCAAGTTCAAGCACACATTTCCCACATGATACCGTTGTTGCAGATCGAATTATATACTAACACCAAATGTTCCAGCCCGCTCAGTGATACATATGATAAGCGGTGGCAATAGATGTGTTGATTTCATCCGCGTTACATCCAGCGAGTGTGCAGAAAGACCAGCCGCGTAAATATCACCAATGCTTGGGTGAACTCAGTTTTGGTGATATAGAATTTCTGGTGCAGGTAACCAAGGCAGCACTAAAAAATTTGAAAAACTTAACACAGGTTTTGCGTTAAATTTGTTCACTTTAGATAAACGCACATATCCTCACATTTACAAAGCAGATCAGTCGTTTGTTGCTGAGCGATAAGATTTGGTCAAAGTTGCCATTTTCATTATGCATGGATAAATACTCTGCACTAGCCGGTTGCTTAACCGAAACAGCAAACTCAAGGGTAAGAAATTTTCGTGCCGATGTTCATTGCATGTATTTAGCACACAAAACTGTTTGAGGACCATGGCTTTTATTGCGGTGGTATCCGTCAAAAGCAGCAGCGTACGATTATGCCAGAACTTAGTAAAACAGTTTGTAGTTTACAGAGGTGTAACTAAAAACTAAATTACCCTGTATATAAACTATGAGTATATCGAATCTCTTAACATTCCTGTCAATGACCAGAAAAATATCAATACAAGAAATACAAGTTACTGAGCATGCCCCATATGGGTTTTGTTACAATGTTGCCAGATGCGACGTGTAAACTGAGCCGTCATTGTTGTATCGTGGAAAGGATTTAGATAAGTTGTTTTTTAAACAGCTTGAGGATGGAACGAAATGGATTCAACTAAAACTATATTTACCCAAAGACATGACTATGGCCTGTGAAAATATTAATGAGTTAGGTAAGACCACTCTTTGCGCGTGATCACTGTCGCATCACTTACGCGTGTAAAGAAGCTGCACACATAACAAGCAATTTGCGGTTACGAAATAGACTAACTCAAACCTGCTTGGGTATAGTGACCATTTAATAATACAAGCAGAAGCATCATCGTCAAAGGTACCAGTAAGTTAGTTCTTGAATTCATCACTAGACACGTTACTTAATACTCTTGCTGAAGAAAGCTTCAGACTCACTAGTCGGTATTGTACCACTAACGTTGACTTAACTAGAAAGGGCATGCATCCCGACCAATACATTCAGGAGCGATTGGGACAAGTTTGCTGAAATCAATTACGACATATCAATACATTTTATTCATCATTGTATTTGGATGGTATTTCAAACAAAGATTATGAATATGCAAATAAGTCTGGTCCATGTTTGATTGTAAAACATTGCTGAGAATCATGAGCAGTAGTTGAGCACCGACGTGTTGACGCTCGCAGCAGTTCTTTTTAAAAATTGTTACGTGTCATGACATTGCAATGCATGTGTATAAGTTAGATCTCACGCACTATTTTGCGTGAGATCTATGGCCTGGGGTACACTGCTATTATAAACCAAATTCGAGTTTGAATTGATCACTGATATCGATATGTTTCTGTCTATTGAGCTCACAATTTGTGGTGAAATTTCAATGGCAAACAACCCAAAATTATATAGGCATGACCCTGCTGTCCATCGTGAATCTTAACGCACACGATCGTCATGGATGGTTAATGATGCAACAATTACCTGCTGATAGGTTTGATCTCGCACACTTTGACATACAAAAACAAGTACCGGATTTCAACAACAATACTGAGTATCGATATTTTTTTAAGTTGATCTAGAATATCCTGAACAAACACACACATAACGATTATCCATTAGCACTAGAAGCGTTGTCGGTGACCCCTTATCAGTGTACACTAGTAGATGAATCAGTGGACTTTTTACACCTAATTAAAACAATCCTGGCCTTCATACCACCTTTGATGATCCATCTAGTGATACGTTCTCCTAATGTTGGATTAACCGCATTCAAGTCTTGGATGACATATATATCTGCTCGTTGATGTGTACGGATATCGTTTGATGTTTTTTTTTTTTTAAACAAGGTCACGTGAGTATCATGCAGCATCAACACCATTAATAAGTGCTTCATCAGGCTATAGATGGTTGCTAGAATCAAGACGTACATCAAGCTGTGTACAAGACCCATAAAAGTTTGTATCCAGTTATGTTTTTCACTAGGATATTTACTCCATGGTGTTCTAAGCAATTTTGTTAATTCAGCAGTTCCATCAGCGCCGGTGACTTTCTGTTACACTTGGGCCCTTTGCGTCAGCCAAAGGAACTGGAAGGTCCCACGAACGTAAACATCTTTGCTCCACTACGAGCACAAATTCCTGTAATCACATTTGGTCCATTTCGTGTCTGAACTCGGGCTGACGCACATGACCTTGCAAACATTGATTGGACTTGGTGTTTTGCTGAATCGCTCGTGGGATAAATTTCGTGACATGTTTGATAAAGTCATTAAGGACCCATATAGTTTTCTCACTATTAATTTAGCCAGTGAATACTAACAAAAAATATCGAATCGGTTTAGTCATGGATGTGTCCGATAATTAATGTAACAATAAAAATAAATTTAAAATCTCAGCCAGTGATGTCATAGAAGAGTATGGACAGCAAGACCACGAAACCTCTAGTGAACACCAGGAACTGATTCGTAATGTTATAGCTGATAGTAGAAGTGTCAAACGTATGTTACGGTCAAGATAAACTGCATGAGAAGATCTAACAGTGGGCTTTGAACGTACATTTTCACCGCTGATTAAACCAACAATGAAAGTTGTGGAACGTGCCGAGGATATTACAAAGGCCTCAAGAGTAACTGTGGAACAGGTGACAGCGCCAAATGGAACATTAGGAGAACCGGATCCGATTCATACAATAGCTCAACGCACCTAAGGATATTAATAAAGCCATAAGAGCAACTGCAGAGAAAATTGGACGCTTGCTAACGGCATTTGCTGAAGTAAAGGAAGACCTTGGAGAAATGGCAAAGATTGCTGAAGTTAAAGAATAATCCATGTATGACTTAATTTTCCAGTTCAAATACCACTACCAATATGCACAGTTTTAATGATAAAACAAACCTCCATCATTTGAATAAGATCGGTCGTCAGTGAATTTTTAAAAGAAATTTTTATTCTGATCTTTGTAGACTCAGCAACTGGAGCCAAGTGTTGGGCAAACAACCAAGAGAAAATATAGACAATGTATGTGTCAAGTGTGTATACAGGGCAATAACTCGATTTAGACATGCCTCTGGTTGGTAAAATGATTTATAAGAGGACATACCTAGTACTACTAAATCTGGAATCATTACCCGAGTCAATAAATTTTTTTATAGATTTTATGAGCATGGTCGAATTGGAAAGACAAAAAGCGAGTACCTCACCCATATGTTATCAGAAACAGTTTGCAAGCGGGCAGTAAAATCATTACCCCAAATATCTGAATCAATGCCCGAAGAACAGTCACATCAAGAATTTCTTAGACAACAAGTCAAAATGCAAAACCGATTGTGCCTCCACCGGTAAAAATTACATGGAAAAAAAAACAGGCGGCCATAACCCGAAGAATTTTTAGAGACTATTGAAGAACAGCCAAAACATGTTTCACCCAAAACTACAAAAGTGGCTAGCACAACAACATGCACTCAACTTTCGCTAACAGAGAGAACAAAACAAATGGATAGAAGAACAAGCAAAAGGTGTGTAGAGCAACCACTAAAGGAAGGAAAATGCCTTGGTAGCCTATGTGACCCTAATGACTTTGCGGATGGACTGGAAACACTTGTGATCCCAATTCGAGCGGGCAACAGTGCATCAGAAGTTACTGATGATGCCACATCCATTTGATTATGATACTGACGAGGAATTCAGAGGCGATGGAGACGCTGTGTTTTATATGAAATATGTCGCGATGCAATGTGTCGTTAAAAGTGCAACCAGTGCCTTACCGCACATGATCACAATCTCATCTACAAAATCAGTGTTTCTACATCAATTAATGTTGTGGAATAGCCCACACTTGAAATAGCATTTGCATCGTTGCAGATTCTATTGCAGTAGGCCTAAAATTTGATCACATCAGCTTGGTGGCCTTTGTGTAAATAACTAATTTGTGTTTGCAGCAGACAATGCCACCACCTAGAATACTATTGAACGTTCTAAGGCGCGTATGATATGGAATAAATCAACTAAGAAATCTGATGATGAATCACATTGTTGACCGACAGACTCTAATTTTTGCACCATACGCGGTTGAAATCGAACGGTCGCTAAAATGATCAGTGTTAGGTTGGCATGAAGATATTTCCGATGACAAACGATTTTTACGCATGGGATACCATATCGCACCTGACATTGTCAGAATTGCTTGAATGCTGCAGATCAGTTTAATCTTGTGATGCTGTCAGTGGCAGTTATGAAATGTGGGGCTTCCACAAGTGTGGCCTCCCAGGACTACAGTACTGTTTGTTCTTTCACCAACTACGGAACGATAATTTATTATTCATATTTATTGATTACTCCTGCGTCACCTGTGTATCTTTCATGTCATACTAATCGGTTGACATACATTCCTTTTACCCTTGCTGGCGAGGGCGGGCATATTGTATATCTCTGCGGTGAAACATTGACAATGGAACACTACAGAGATCGACTTAAATTTCAATGTAATGACAGTCATTATGCGAGAAAACCCATTTACATGCCACATATGGAACTGACCTTGTTAACGTTGTTCATGAATTGTTTGCAGGGGCATCAAAAGTTCTCACAGCTTTGTCGTCGCACCAGTTGTTAACTGGAGCTGTTCAGGCAATACGCTGTTGACATGTACTTTCATGCAAGTGTACCTGATGGTTACAGTGGTTACAGATGTTATGCTGCGATCTTTTCTGACATGACTATTGTTAGAGGGCACGGATGGTGGAATGAGAGTCCTTGATGCGCCAGTAGAAAATTAGTAACTGAACCTTAACAAAAGCCTGTTTGCAAAAGTAAAAAACAATAAAAAAACGATTGTGGGGTCGCTGTGACGATAGTCACAAACTCCACTAATAATGGTCATGGACAAGGCATGTCAATTTGTCTTGGCCACTGTTTCCATCAAGTGCTGCATTATGGCTGTTGACAGGGTCCTCCTTTAGAAGGCTGATGGTGGCGGTCAAAAAGGGATTGTTATGTGAAGCTATGATGACTTGTGGCCTAACCTTATGCTCCAAGGCTTCCAGTGTATTGACTGGATAGTGGGTCCATGTCCATGTGCAAAGACCCACTTGTGATGATCCAACGTCCAAGGTTTAAGGGACCAGGCAGGAATATGCACACTATAGCAGGATCCAGAAACCAAATTTCTCAACATGTGTATGAGGAGACCACTCCTTAAGTTGCACAGCAAACTCTGGGTCCTTATTAGACATTGAAGAAAGTTACTTGATAATCAACAAGCGAGGATGCAAGAGGTGATCTGTGTGGGAATCAGCCCCTGTGATTCTATATTAACTGGGGAGACTTTTTTGTGTCCTCCAAATCCTTGAGCTTTCATCACAAATCTTTGGATAGAAGACAGTAAACTTCGTTGATTGCCTTGTTAAAGGGCTAGCTTCTTCATCCTCCACCAGGAGCCCTGGATGGCCAAGTGGTTTAAGGTGCTCGCGTTTAATGATCATTGTCATCTCTCGTCTGTGCTGGTTTCGAATCTTGGGATCAGCCAATGTGGTTATGTGAGAAAGCTTGCCAGATGCTTCACATGGGTAAGTTGTTATTCCCGGATTCTTCCCCAAACAGACATAGAGTGGCTGCCATGTATAGCCCATCATGTGCTGAAAAATGGCATTAAGCCCATAAAACGACAAACCACCTCATGAATTGATGGTTGAGAGAGCGAAGGAGACCAAATAGGATGGGGCTCTACCTCAGCCATTTCAGCATCAAACTTGGTGAGAGTCTACAAGGACTGATAGAAGTCTTCATCCTGCCATTGCTCCTGGGAGGCATGTCTTTGTGTCCCAGTGTCTCTCTGCTGCATGGAAGACCTGGGGTAATGAGAACCTAGTACCATCTAGTCATGTGAAGCAACAGGACTGTCCTTGATGGTCTCTTGACCTTCTTGGTCATTTGGGAGAAGAGGGCCTGCCTCCTCCCTCCTTTTAATCGGTCAATGTACCACAACATAGACCTCTCTAGTATGATGCTAAAATCATAAAGTCCATGGCTGCACAAAAAAAGGACCAATCACTTTTCTGAATTAGTAAAGCCCACATCCTGAAGGGACTGAAAGGTATAATAAGAAAGGGAAGAGGACATTTATCTGATCCCCTATCTTAGTCTGGAGCTTAAACACAGACTCCCAGTCCTAAGTGAGATTCATTAGTAGCGTGGCAGGAGTGGGGTATCTCAATGCAATCTCTTACTTAAACTGAGGGGGCTCCATAACCAGTAACCAGTACACACAGACTGGTGACTGCCATTTGGTGTATGATGGGTCAGGCAACTGTTCTTTGGGTGGCTGAATTCTGTTGCCTACTCATTAGGGTTGTGAGAGGGTGCTGCTCCTCCCTTGTGTGTGTGTGGACCTCATTCTGAACCAACACTTAGCTGTATGCCTGAACAGGAGGGTGCTGCTCCTCCCTCATGGGGAGGGGAGGGCACATCACTTTCTGCCAGTGAGAATGGAGAGGTACTGCACTTCCCTCACAGGAGGGCACAATGAATACTTTGTCTTGCACTTCCTTCCTTGGTAGGGGCCCTGGACACAGTTGAGACAACCATCAAAGCTCCATGGACCTTATATGTATGCAAAGAGGCTGATCCCAAATGCTTCAGAGAATGAAGAGTGCCCTTCTGAGTCAAGAACTAATCTTCCCAGAGTCACAGGGGACCCAAAGAAGGAACCTGATTGTTGAAATGGTAAGAAGGGCTTTCCTCCTCTCCTTTCATGTCACACTGTTAAGACATCTTACCAGCAAGTAAAACATCCAAAATTAAGGACAATAATCAAAATGATAATTATGAAGATTATAATTTGTACACGACCTCAAGGTATGAACTCTGCCTCTTTAGAAATTCAATGATGTACCCGTGTATTGATGACATTTAAATGACTGCAAAAGGAACAAACAAAAAAAAACCCACTTCAAATACAATATATAAAAGACAGTGAAGCAAGAAATACAGGTCACTGGCCTACTTTTGTTATGAAGTTGTAGCACTCATCAAGATACATCCCCTCACCAACTATCATGATTCCAGGTACAACAGTATGTATGCACAGTGTTAAAAATTCCAGCTAAATGTGAGAACTTAAACAAAAACCCAAAAAGAAATGTAAATGTATGTACAAAGTTGTCCATTGTGGCACTCTGTCTATAGGGTAGGTGTTATGAAAGTTGATCAGAACTGTCGACCAGGACCTGGAAATAAACACCGATTGAGATGCAACAAGTCTGTACATTTGCTTTAGTGTATGTGTATGCAAACTAGGATACTGAGTGGAAGGAGTATAGGAGCTTTCCTAAACTTTATAGAGGTAAGATGAAGATCCAACATGTAACTGAAGTGGTAAAAAATTATACAAAAAGTGTATCTGAGGAAAACAGGTAGTGATTTCAGATGTTTATCTTTGGAAACCAAGCAGTGTTCCCAGGTTTGCATCTGAAGTAAACAGGTAGTGATATCAGCTGTTTATCTCACATAACCAGGCAATGATATCACATGTGTATCCGAGGTCAACAGGCAGTGATATATGTTGTATATCTTAGGAAACCAGGCAGAGATATCAGATGTGTATCTGAGGCATAATGGGCTAACAACAATATGCTTCAACAGCAATCTTGTATTGTTTGTATGGTAAATACACGAGACTGCATGAGAATGCTCCAGTAAACATGTAACAGATGCAAATAAATAGAAGATCTCAAATGGGCAATGATTTTTAATATTAAATTTATGAAACAAGTTTAATAATGTCCAGCTTTTGCAAACCTTGGCAAGCAAAGCTGGACATTTTTCAAGGAGTTTCATAAATATAACATTAAATCATTACCAGTTTGAAATTCTGTTTGTCACAATTTTTATTTTAATAGAAATAGTTTTGAGGGAAAGAAGAAATAATTTTGTTCATTCTGACTCAGATTCTGCACCTTTCATTGGTTGTGCATACACAAATTAGTCACAGATAATAGGTGAATTATTGATGTGCAGTTCTATAACCATTAACATTTGGAAGATTTATGTTTGAAAATTTTACTTCAAAGAACAACCGTCCTTCCAAATCAATAGAACATTTGACACAGATCATTTTGCAACACTAGATCAAGATGGAAACTCCTGTGCAGTATGATGTCATATCATGTACTCTTGTTAGGTTAGACAAGCCGTATACTCAGTATACAGTGACTGGAATATTAACATTTCCACCTAAAGTGTGTCAAATCCCTCACTAAGGGTTCCATTTGTTGGATATTCATGCTAAGAGATGAAAAGAACATGCAGAAATTCCATATTTAAAAAATTTGTGACTGGATATTTGCATCATTTGTGACTGGATATTTGCATCATTTGTGACTGGATATTTGCATCATTTGTGACTGGATATTCGCATCATTTGATTTCAAACAGTATTGTAGCCCTCGACATTGACATTTTATTTAGGGTCAAAACTGCATCACATACTAAGAAACACTGAACTAACATTTAAATTATTCTTGTCATAGGCTAAAATCCATGTTAGTGGTCACCACCCCACACTGACCGATACCCTTAATTTTATTTGTTTTAAGAAAAGTGAAGTAAATTGGTCATAATTACCTTCTTTCCTAATGCCTGTGACAACCAATTTGAAAAATGGCCACCAAAATTGTTGATAGTAATAGTAAAATAGAAAAAAGTTCCAGAACTCGTGGAAAGGAAAACTGCCCCAGTCACCAATAATCATTAAAGAGAATACTGCACAAGAATTTCATAGGCTTATTTGGACCAATCAGATTCAGATAATGTGCTATGTTAAGACGTCGACATATTTAAAACAAATTAAACTGCACACACTGTATGTAAAGTGTACCAATGAAGTGATAAAACAGTTTAGTGCATGATGCAGAACAGACATTTAAAATACTAAAATGCTAGACTTAAATGATGAAAATGACTTCACAGTGGTTACTAAATTACATATTGTATCAAGATTTTAAACTACTTTGATTTCAGCTTTAGAGTATCAACATGTCAACAAATCCAATAGTTGACCAGGCCAGGAGGTTTTACATTAAGAAAACTTGAAATTTCTTCCTCTTCTATTGAAACTGTCCAAATGTTTGGTTTTTTAAATATTCCTCTCAAACATTACCAATGCTCAAAGAAATTATTTTTACGCACAGGATCAGGGCAGGCAAATTTAAAAGACTCACTTGAAACTTATTGCCCAAATGGGCCCATTTTTTTTTTCAATTTGTCTTCACACAATGTTGAAACTGCCATTCTTTAGATAAAAAGATATAAAATGATTGAAACTGACTAAATAGCTTTATTTTCTTCTCAAATCAGTGTGCTTCAGAAACTGGGAGTCCCTTCAAAGGATGAATACTCTAATGACCAGATATTTTTTTCTCCATGAATTCAAGACCATAATGTCTTCCTTTCCACAGAGTTTTCAAACCGTCTCTGATTTTCTTCAGTATTTGGATGATATTCTAATTGTGCATATTGGATGCTAGATTGGTACAATTTTCATTTAGGATGAATAAGACATCATTTAGGACCAACAAGACATCATCACAAGTCCTCTGGTGGAAACCTTCTGTTTGGCAGAGCACAGATAACAAAGATTTTTAGGATGGTTAGTATTTTAACAATATTGCTTATCAGATTGGTACCATTCCATTTAGAATCAACTGGACATCAAAGTCTTTGAAAGTACAATATTATGACTATCTATGAGAAGTAGCAATAACAAGATTTTCAAGATGGCCATTGCATAGGTGTCAACTTGTATGGTTTACCCACAATTTGTACGTTTTTCTTTTCCATTTTCACCAGTGTATGGCCGTACAACCAATTTGCATGTTTTTTTTTTTTTTTTTTTTTTATACCAATTTTCTTTTTCTCCATTTTTTTTCCTTGTTAGTATTTTGTTTTGTGTGCAGGGTGTCCCGAAACCACCAATCAAATCATACTCAAAACCGTGTTTTTCATTTGATAATGAAATGAGTTTCATTTCATGATGGTTCAACTCCTGTGTGTGAAGATCTTGTTTATCACTCTGAAATTTGATGCTCACTCGGATTCTAATATTGACTAACTACCTGTGTAGTATGTTTGTTTTCTTATTTTATACATTATTATTTTATTATTTATACTTATTACTATCAAATGCATAAAGTTTGCATAAATTTTCATACTTTAAAAAGTGTGGCAGCCATGTTGGTGTAACCCTACTTTGTCCAACTTCTCTGTGTGGAGATAAAGTCGATTTATTAAAATTTGTAACAATATACTAATTAAAATTAAAGTCTGCTGAATCTAGCATCTGCATTTTATCGTGCTGTCATAGTTTTGAATTAAGTTTGTCAGATACATAATGCAAATAGGAAGATGCAATGCCATAATGATGGAAGTAGTACAGATACTGAGGGACATCATTCTTGTGGCTCGAAAATAGGTAACACTGTCAATTTATATCAAGTTTTTGCCCAAATTGGCACACCATATAGAAAATTCATATCCTTTTCAAACACCAGATATGCAATTTTAATAGAAACGATCAAAACCTTATGAGGTATAAACTTCTGGCTGCTACTTTGTCGATTTTTTTTATTTTTAGATTTCAATTTTTGGATAGCTCTTGGGGTTTATGGGGGAAAGCAAATTTTTAGTAAATTGTGTTTCTCCGAGAATACTTACTCGATCACATTAACGTTAGGGATATAAGCCTGCTACCTCTCGAATCCAGCCCTACTAAAAGACGAAAATTCGTCTTTTCGGTCTATCTCATATAAACCAAAGGGCAATAACTCTTGCCCCTTACCTCCGCCAGGTGTCACTAGTTTTTTAAGCTGAGCGATATATATTATACGAGGATGCTCGCATAGCGGGGTGGTTGGGAGGGTTTTTAAGTAATGCGATCGGGTAAGCGTTCTCGGAGAAACACAATTTACTAAAAATTTGCTTTCTCCTTCAAATACGTTCCCCGATCACATTAACGTTAGGAGAATAAGTAATAGGAGGAGGGAATGCTGAGCATCCTACCTCCACCCCGGGTACCTTCTAGGGAATGATGGCTGGATTCCCCATTTGAACGATAACCCGTTCTCCTAATTTCATCAGCAACACAGCCTAGGGTCACGTGATATGTGACCCCTATATACGGTTAAGAAGATAGTTATTGAAATCTTCTTACCTACGAAATTTCACTGGCGAATCCAGCGAAGCTGATAGGCTGTGCTGATTGTTTTAAATGGGTCTGGTGGTCATCTGGGCTGCCGACACCGGCCCTACCAGATTCAAGGTTTACCTATGCGAAGCCAAATCTCTGAGATAAAAACTGGAGAAGGTTGACTCTGCATGCCAGCCAACAGCTTCTATTATATCTCGGATCGAAACATTGCGTTCGAATGCCAGGCTCGCCGAGATTGCTCTAATCTCATGAGCCGTAATCTTCATGAGGCGACTCTGATCTTGTGAGACCTCAGAGTATGCTGAACGTATAACCCACTTTAGCCATGAAGCAAGGGCTTGAGGGGTGATATCCCGTTTACCAGCTTTGACCGGAAGAAAGAGGCGCTTACGTGTGTCCCGACATGCCTCTGTGCGTTTTAAATAGTGCTTGAGTGCACGAACAGGATCTTGCATGGCTGCTGCTCTTGACTTATCTATGGAAGAGAGCGAGCGAATGACAATTCTTTGATTGCCAATGGATGGTAACCTATTTTTGGCTACAAAGCCTGGTTGCGTCAGGAGGACCACCGAACCATCTAATCTGAACTGAAGAAAGTTCGGGTCACTGGAAAGGGCATGTAACTCGCTCACCCTGCATGCTGAAGCTAAGGCTATCAAGAAACATGTTTTGTATGATAGTAGCTTTAACGAAGTGTGGCCTAAAGGTTCAAATTTGTCTGAATTGAGCCGTGTTAAAACCCAGGACAGATTCCATTTTGGAAACAGGGTGAGGGATTTTGGTCGATTGAAATCAAAATTGGCTAAAAGATCTGATAGATCTTTCTTATGCCCAATGTCACATCTACCATGATGGTGGAATGTGTCTTATATCATGGAGTGGTAGCCTTTGATAGTAATTTGGGCCAACTGTTTCTCCTCGAAAAGCCAGAGAAAAAAGTCGGCCAGTTGAGGGATTGAGACACTCAAAGGGACGATGTTATTGATATGGCACCAGTCCCTGAAAACACGCCACTTTCCCTCGTAAGCCTTCAGAGTGGAGGGCCTTCTTGCTGTTGAGATTCTCTCCACAATCGAAGGTTTAAATTGTTTGTCTCGCAAGGCTGCCCGGACAAGAGCCAAGCGTGAAGAAGACGACGATCCTGGCAGGGGTGGAACACCCGTGACCGCGGTTGTTTGAGAAGATTTGGGCTGGTTGGAATCTTCCTGGGTAGATCTATCGCTAGATCGAGTAAATCGGTATCCCAGGACTTGTTCCATCTGAGAGGGGCAATCAGAATCATCCGACAGTTCTGACCCCTTAACCTCTTGATTATTTTTGGTACCAAAACCGTGGGAGGGTAGGCGAATGCCCACAACCCCTCCCAGCTGATTGACAGCGACAACAGCCCAAGCGTCTGGGTCTGGAACCGGAGAGACGAAGGTGGGCAACTTGCGATTCCACCTTGTCGCAAAAAGATCGATCATCGGACGCCCCCAAAGTGTGCAAATCCGAAGAAAGACTGATTGATGGAGTGACCATTTCGTGTGAATGACTTGACCTTTCCTGGATAGAGTGTCGGCCAAGACATTGAGTCTGCCGGGAATGTGTCTGATTTGTACGTTGACATGGAGGTTGTCGCACCAACGTAGAAACTGCCAGATCAGAATGCACAGGTCTGGTGATTTGGTGCCCCCTTGTTTGAGGAGGTAAGTCACCACCACAGAGTTGTCTGACATAATGAGGACAGTTTTTCCTGAGAGTTGATCCTTCCAGAAATGAAAGGCATTGATGACAGCCCTCATTTCTAAAAGGTTGATGTGGAGAGACCTCTCCTCTGGCTCCCACGTGCCGCTGACTGTAGCGAAGTCCGGCAACAGGTGGGCACCCCAACCGTAGGTACTGGTGTCGGTACATACCGTTATCTCCGCTTGGGGCATCTCCAGAGGAATCCCAGTGGACAGCCACCTGGGTTGTGCCACTGACTCAGGAATGATCGTATCTCGGGCGTGATCATAGTTTGATTGAGTGGACTTGAAAAACGGGCGCCCATTGTGCCAGTAACGTCATTTGTAAGGGACGCATAAAAAGACGGCCAAGCGGGATCAAGTCCGCCGCCGCATTGAATAATCCGAAGATTTGCAAGAATTCTCTCGCTGAAATCCACGTCCTGTTGGAAACGGACTCGACGAGTTCGACGATCCGGATTACGCGAGCGCGAGGAAGCCGTACCAGATTCAGATCGGTGAGAAACTCCATACCCAGATGGACAAAACGCTGAGATGGACGGAGATCGGACTTTTTCCAGTTCACGAGAAAGCCTAGATGATCTAAAAGTGCTAAAAGATCGTTTCTGCCTTTGAGCAGAATAGAACTTACCATATGTTTCTGGAGGATGTCGCCCAAGTACACTGCCGTCCCTGTAGATGAAGTCGAGCGGAACAGGGTGACGACGCAATCCATAACCTTGGTAAAAGCCCAAGGGTTGATATTGAGGCCAAGGGTAGGACCTGGAACTGATAAACCGCGTCGCGGTAAGCGAATCGGAGAAATTTCCATGACGCGGGGTGGATAGGGACGTGAAAATATGCGTCGGTCATATCTAGACTGACGGCATACTCGTCCCGCCGGATGGAAAGACGGATTGATCTCGCCGTTTCCATCTTGAATTTCGGTGGTAAAATGTATTGGTTGAGGCGACTCAGGTCGATGATCGGCCTCAACTTGCCGTTTGCCTTCTGGATAAGAAACAGCCTGGAATAAAACCCCGGCGATTGCGTGTTCTTCACAATCTCCACCGCCCGTTTTTCTATGAGCGACCGTATCTCCTGTTGTAGAAAGGTATCCTTCTCCCGATCAGACGGTACGTCCGTGAAGAGGGGAGAGGAGGACAGGGGAGGGGGTTGGATAAATGAAATCCGAAGTCCCTCCGAACTGACCTGGATCACCCAATCGTTCTGAGGAAAAAAGGTGGTCCAGTGGTCCTGAAATTGCAGGAGGTGGCCGCCCACAGGTAGTCTGTCCGCGGGTGGTGGAGAAGGTATGTCAATTTTTAGAGTTAGGAGGTTGAAGACGGAGAAACTTTGTTTCTTACCGTCTCTGTATGGTTGTCTCCTGGCATTGGGTTGGGATCTATACTGCACATTTGATTGTAAGGATCCCTTGTCCCTGGTCCGCCAATCATCCCTCCGCTGTGGCAGGGGCTGATTTTTTCTAAACGCCTGCGAGGGCTGGGCAGCGAGTTGGAGGGGCAGTTCCTGAGCTGCCTGCTTCCGAACTTCTTCAATTTTTCCTCCAAAGAGTAAAGGCGACCCAAATGGAGTCATCCGTAAAGCCAGAGTATGATGGGGCTTGAGTGACGTGGACCGCAGACATGCGTCACGTCGTATCAGGTCTAAGTTGGCAGAAGCAGTCAACGCATTAGTCATGGAATGGTGAGCTGCCCTGTTAATAACTCTAGCAATCCGGGCCGTCGCTTCCCAAGCGTGGTCATTGTCGGATTTTTCTGCGGGTCGGAAAATGGCTAATGAAGCCAAGTCTAACATTAAAGACGTAGCGACTACGTTCCGGACTAGCTTTGACGTGGCATGGAACACATTTTTGTCCACTTTGTAAAACAGTGGAGCGGACATGTGAACTGCTGCCATATTTTTGTAAAGGGCCGGAAGATCCGTACTGAAGGCATCTGAATGAGTTTTGTACCAGCGACCCGAGAACGTCGCTGGTATTTGGCTTTCTGAAAAGAACGCCTTAGCATTCCCCGGATCACCTATTCGTCCTGATAGACGATCGTTGATCTCCTTAATTTTTGCCGACTGGGGAAGGAGCCGGAAGGACGGTGACTCTTCCTCCCCGTCATGATCTACAGACGCCTTAACTTTGTAGTCTTGAGTGGCAGTATGAGGTGGAGGTCATTCTGAAATTGCCGACACCCTATAAATTTCTTCCACTGCCGCCTTGAAGCCAAACTCAGTCCGTTCCATGGTTGGATCTGTGTACGGCTGATTTGCAGGAGCTTCGTCACCCTCACTGTGTGCCGAGTCGTGTTCTGTAATAGCTTGTATTTCTGGATAGAGCATACCAGGTGGCATAGATGAGGCGATTCCGTCATCCTTTACACTGTCACTAACTCTCCCTTGTGGATAAGCCGTGAACATATGGACGGCCGGCCCTGCCAGCTGGTTTGTCTGGCTCGTGGTCGGTCTGAATGTTGGCGATGGTCCTGCTATCACCGGTACCGGCTGCTCCAATGGCCTGGCTGGACGGACAGATTTCTCACTAAAATCTCCGCCATAGTATTGGTATGTTGCCGGCGGTACAGTTTGACGGACGGATTTATCACTAAAATCCCCGTAAGTCATGTTTGGTCGGATCGTTTAACCAATTGGGTCCCCATGCTGGGACAGTTAGACGGCCGGTGACGTAGAGGTTGTATATGGATCCGGCAAAAACCCCATGCGTCCTGACTTACAGGCCCGAAGGCCATGCTCGGACATGCGGTGGGACTTACGCCCACTGGGCAGCCTAAAATTGGGGGAACATTCCCCAAAGAGTCAGACAAAGCTGTGTTAGCGAGCGAGGGAAATAAGGGTAATATCTGGCCTGATGTCAATAGCTGCGTCGTCGTTTCCTGGACCAAACGACGCATCTGTTTAAAGTTGGACTGTTGTACCCTGTCAACATTATTTCCCTCCATTGCCGCTGATGTTACTGTGGCTGACAGTTGCAAACGACGAACTTTAGGTGGAGGAGGGACCCCAACGTCCCCCAAAAGGCTCGCAATGGAGGCTGTCTTCGGATGTATACTGAGAACATCAATGCTATCTTCAACTTATTCCGTCTATCCCTCCCTTTTGCTGCCTTCTGGACTACATCAGCCCACGTTTGCTCTGTCCAAGTATTACACACGCTGCATGGTATAGATGATGTACACTTCGTACATACAATACAAGAGTCATGGTTGTCTTCTTTTGCTTTGAATTTTTTGCATTTCATGCATTTGGTTGACATTTCTACTGAAACGACACAAGAAAAGAAAACAAAGCACAAATTAGCAATTCAGCATGTTATTAATTCGCTAATACCACAACCGTTACTAACGGAGTAAGCGAAATTAGTCAGTGTCGCGTTAACTCTTAATTTGCAACACGAGTTCCGCGATAGCGTGTGTAACATGGTCTTCAGTAAACGAAATCCGTAAGGGTGACAAAGTCACTCAATTTTGAGAAACATTCTTAAAATAATGTATACAACCTGTAGAAGAATGATTGTCCAACGCAATAAATCCAAATTTAACTTCGGATGGTCCAATTTAACGCTAAGATGGCTTGGATTGTTTGGAGGTATAATGTACGTGTTATCAGTACAAGCGAAGCTTAAAAACTAGTGACACCTGGTGGTGGCAAGGGGAGGTAAGGGGCAAGAGTTATTGCCCTTTGGTCTATATGAGATAGACGAAAAGACGATTTCTTCTTTTAGTAGGGCTGGATTCGAGAGGTAGCAGGCTTATATCCCTAACGTTAATGTGATCGGGGAACGTATTTGAAGGAGAAAACATAAATTTGTAGCACATTTGTAAGTGGGAGATCTTCCTCTATCACATGTCAAATTTAAATTTTTAAATTATTTTTTTATTATTTCTTTCGTCTAGTTGAAATATTCCATCCATCAAATGGCTGAGCCTAACTCAAGAAACAGAAGCTTGAAGACACTGACAGAGGTCGGGGCAAGTTTCAGTTTGATTGGATTAAAGTCTTCCCTGGCATTGTAGATGTATCCAAGTTAGGATCTTCACATGCTTTTTGTAAAATATGCAGTAAAGACATTAAAGTGGTGGCGTCGGGTATATATGATCTGGAGGAACACTTCAGGACAAAACTGCATGAAAGAAATTTTGAAATGAAGGGATATCAAAAGCTTCTTTGCTCAGCAAAAGTAGGAAGATGATAAAGTGTTATAAGTAAAAAGAATGAAATCAAGTTTCAGAACTGTAAATAATTTTGTAAATATGTGTAAAAATACTTTGTGTATAGCCTTTGTTGTTTTAAAACTGTTTATCTTGTACAATATATGAATACATTTTTTTCATGTAAGGTTTCTTTGGTTTTTGTAACGTTTTTATTGGTCTGGCATACAAGTTTTCATCTCAAGGGGTTGACACCTATGACATTGTGTGTACTGTATTGGATCTCAGATGGGCCACCATTTTTCATTTAGGACCAATTAGACAGCATAAAAGGGCTCTGTGAAAACCCATGCTGAAATGACCATTTATTCAGGAGTGAACAGATTTCATGATGGACACTCTGGAGGCCATATTGGAAGTCTGAGCTGTATCATTTTCAACCAGGACCAATTAGACATCATAAGAAGCTGTCATGGAAAAGCCCCATGTTGATATGACCATCAATTCAGCCATCGTGATAAACATTATTTTAAGATGGCCACCAAGGTGTCTATTTTGGATGCCCAAACAGCACTATTTTCATTTAGAACCAACTAGGCATAATAAGTCTTTTGGCAAAGCTCCCACAGAAATATTCTTTGTGTTCAGGATGAGCAGCAATAAGATGTTATTTAAGATGGTTACTGTCCATACAGAAGGAGTGGTGATAATATAATTGGCCAATGTGGCAGCCAAGTTGGACATCAGTGCTATTTTCAATGGGGACCAACTAGAAGTTATAGGAAGTGTTCTGGTGAAAATCTCATGTCAATATGACTTTCCACTGAGCAGAAGTAGTGATAACTGCAGCTATACTGAATGTCCAAGTGGCACCATTTTCATTTAGTAGTGACATCACAAGTATTTTGGTGAAAATCCCATGTCAGTATAAATTTCCTTTCAGCAGCTGTTGCAGTAACAAAACTGTGGCAATACTTGTTGTTCAAGCGGTACCATTTTCATTCAGGACCAACTAGACCAACGGATAAATGTGTGGGTATAGGTGCATGGCAATCCTCAAAGTAGTTTAGGAGTAGGGATAACTAAATTGTGCTAATGGAACACAAGGATGATGTATTATGTTAAACCTGTTAATAGCAGCCACCAATAGGAAAGGGCAGAACTGACCTATGTGCACAGAACTCTGTACGTTAATTTACTTTTCAAAATGGGATTTTGAACAAATGCCACGTACCAACTATCATTATTGTTATTACTATTATCATCATTATTATTACTAGGTTATCAAGATTTGTTATGAACACTATTAAACAAAGCATAACATGTATATACATGTTGTTCTCTCCCAAATTTATGTGGAACCCAAGGGTACTGCTTACTTTAACCCATCCTATAAATTAAATCATCACAGACTTAAAATAACCACTGGCCTTAGATTGTTTTGTGCACCAAGACAAAACACTAATTTTACCACTGATTGATAGCTTGCATATGAATGTAAAACAGAGGATTCAATCAGCCAATGTATATAACTTTTAGGCTTAGATGCACACATCTACAACATCTAGATTGGCCAGCTGCTGGTATTCAAAGGCAGTTGCTTTATGAGGCTGTAAGGAAATCAAAATAAGCTATATATGTTTATTATTTGTAACCATGACCAGAAACTTTGCCTGTTTTTGTACAAATTTTACTAACTATATGGCCAATGACATTAATGAAGAGCAACAGAACTTGCATCTGTTCTTAAGGATGAACTTTTTCATCAGAGATAGCCTTAAATCACAGTGAAATAGATGAAGATATCAAACCATACCGATCACTCTAGTAAAAATGAAGACTTTAATTTCTGCCTTGGTGATGTTTCCCACCATCCAGCACATAAATTGCTCAATCCTCCACCCTAATGATAAAAGTTGCCTCATTTTCAATTGTGACATATTGATAATGCAACTGGAGTATGGTTATTAAGAAAGAAAAGCAATGTTTACAAATTAATTCTGGTGATATTCCTTAAACTTTACATTCCACATGAAGCAAAGTTTAGTTTGGAGAGACTGAGTAGTCACTGTTGGTAAGCTCGATGACCATTTAAAGCATTGAGAAACCATTATTTGATTAGGAAACACCTGGTCACTGACTGCAGGTGACCATTATATACATAAAATGTATATAGGAAATTTGCCAGGGGCAAATAAGAATGGCCATGGAGACAGATTTAGCTATTATCTCCGTTCTTCAGGTTGAAAAACACTGTATTGGGTACTGATTCCCTAGTTTAGCTTAAATGTCAAACAATCACATAAGGATCATTTCATATATTATCTTGTGTGAAGCAATTGTTTATTATGAGGGGTGTAAGCAAGATAATTACTGATTACTGATGAAATATTGAGAAATATTGTTCCCCATTCACAGGTCATTAAGTCTATAGCTTACACTAAAATTAGGAAGATTATCTTCACAAGGGTGAGGACCTACGAAGGATGTTCCAGCAGGGTGCTGAATATTAACAATTTATCAGTGTCCATCAAGAAAAACAAAAATGAAACAGTTGCTTTTCATCAGTGTGCTCAAGATTTCCAGCAAATAAAATAACAAGCCAGATGTGAAACTAACTCTGAATAAGGGAGGGGCCAAATCCAGATTTCAGGGGACTTGGGCATCACACTCTAGAACAAAGTGTTTCCTCACATTCCTCTTAGGAAAACAAAAACAGACTCCTTACCTTTCATTGTTGCACACATATATGACTTAATTCTCCAATGTGCAAATGTCCAACATCTCAATAGGTGTCGTATGTCTTGCCAGATCTATAGTCTAGGGTATAAAAGTCACAACTATGTATTTCAGTTCAAAAATTTACTTTCAAGATGTACAATGAAAATGACATTTTCACTGGAAGAAATACTGCATAATGAACCATATACAAGGCCACCTTCTTAAAGGCTATTTTTCAAGTCACTGTGAAGCTGAACTAACAAATTCTCCAACATTCCAGCGCCTGCATTTCTCAACAAATCTGTCTTCAAAGTTACATGTTTATAGAAAATAAATGAACTTTTTAAGCACAATATTTCAGAAATTCAACACCAACTCAAAAGGTGCAACACGGCCAGCATACTACATCATAACCTGGATAGCTGCTACATAATTTAATTTTATGTTTTTACTTCTGCTTTCCTTGTCTACCAAACATCTTGAATAGGACTGTGACTAAAGTACCAGACAAATTGCAAGGAATCTGTCTGTATTAATCTTATTGCTAAAGGCTAACTGGTTGCTGCAAACATTTATGTGAAAATAAATCTGGCAAACAAAAAAAACCCCACCTAATTTCAGGTACAATACAGTAAGCAAGATCAGTCAGGTTTGACAAACTCTGGCTAGAATATATTGTACTGCTTAAAGGCTAGCTATCAGACCTGCATCATTCTGAAAATCTGGGCCATTTTTGATTAAAATGATTTAATATGGTGTGATCTACACATTTATTTTTTCAAACAATAAAGAAACATCCAACCTGGTATAACTTAAAGAGTATTGAAAACTGTCCCTTAAAAACCAGAATGAAAAGAGATTACATAAATTTTCACACTTAATTACATTTGTGTTGCTAACATTTATAAAGTTAAATATGAAATAAGGAATTGAAAGTAAAACTCATTAACATTGTTGTTACTTACAACACAGATTTCCTTATCAATTGAATCTTCCTTTTCATGTAAGCAGAAAAATGCAATGATCCTAATTCAGCTCTTTTTATGCATTATTTACCAATGATATTTAAAGAATGGTCCATTTGTGGAGGTCAGCAGATACATTTATATTTTACAATCCAGCAATTGATACCAATATCACTGAAAAGCACAAGGGGATCATTTGGAAGTTTAATAGTCCTCCCCTCTGCTGATAACTTCTTTACATGTCGGACGTAATAGCAATGTGTGTTCAAACTGTGCAGTATAGCATCCCTTAACATCACATAATGGAGGGTACGGGTCAAGGATTCCTGTATCACACAGATTTTTAAGGGCCATCAAGTACTTGGTTTCCCCCAGTCGGTCCAACCAGCGCCTGCAGAAGGCCAGTGTACCAAAGTTCTTGTTAATCACGTTCAGAAGCTGCTTGGATTTTTGAAGCCTGAAATGACAAAGTATTTTTGTATTGTACACAATATGGCCATATCTGATGGTGGATGAGCTTGTACAAAGTTGTGAGATTTTCATGTCTACATGCTTTCCTTTAAATATGGACAAATCCTATTCCTGTTTTTTTTGTCTGTAAATTTTTAATAATGGATGCTTTATTTGATGAATTATCATGTCTTCATGACAGAAATTTTTCTGTCAGGGCTATTCCTTTTAACCATACATGGTACCCTTGAGAAGCACGTTTTTAAAAATATATACCAGAATACTCTGTTTACTCAAAGAGTTCATATGAAAATAATACAAAATTCTAAACTGCATCTTTAGGTGACCGTTTCCACAATGAAAGCACCTCCCCTGGGTCCCAAGTATATTTTAATGGAACAGCCCTTAGACTTGCTCAATTTTGTGCAGCAGTTACAGAGAACCAATCATTCAAAGGTTTTCATACTTCTAGCAACCATGGGCATATTTGATGACAGATCAGCATAGGATCTTAGTCCTGTTGACAATCTGTGAGTAGAACTCATGTGTTGTTGTCAGGTGATGCAAGCATGAAAGTAAATTGATTCAAGTAAATTGATTCATAACATACTCCCCACCAGCACAAATCAAGCATAAAATCTAATTTTTCCTTCTTTTTTTTTTTTTTTTTTACCTCAGGGGTACATGACCGACATCAAAGTTCTTCATGTAATGAGAAACTTCCATATCATCATGAACAACTCCTTTTCCTGTGCTACCAAATGTTTCAATGGCATAGAACTCCATTTCCTATAAAAACCGAAAATACAGAAAAGAATGTTACAATATGTTAGAATCTTATATATAAAACAAAATCTATTAATAATGGAAAGATCATAATCTATAGATATCTGAAGAGAGCTTATCTGTACAAAACTTGACCAGTAGCAAACTTATCTTATTCTATAAAAACTGCGCAAGACAAGAACACTTTCTAGCACTACTTATAGGCTAGCATATACAATACTTCCATCTGGTCAGCACTCACTATTCCTCAAGCATGTACAGAAATATGTACCACTCGTCCTCGTAGCACTATTGATAAGTTATTGTACAATGAAATAAATCTCACCAAAGGGTTTGCAAAATCAGCCGCATCACAAGACAGTTGTGGAGTTTTCTAAATATGCATATAGATTCCCAATACTCCAAAGTTCTTAACCATAGCACAACCCCTACCTGGAATTGCACATGCTAAGAATTACTTACCTCCATACGAACTGCATCCCCTCCCTTGACAATTGGAACAGTTTTACCCCCATGTATCCTGTAAGGTCCAATAGAGTGACCATTCAGATTTCTAATAGACTTGACTTGATATGTTGTACCATCCAGCTCTACTTCATAGGACTCCATTACTTCTTGAATTGCTGCTCCAACATCACATAACCTCACATCTATACCTGACTCCTAAGAACAATAACATGGAATAACATGGAACTTAAGTGTTTTAGCATACACTTTAGATATAATTAAGATATTATTTTTTTTTTAAAATTAAAGCCACAAAATGAAAAGATTTGTATTAAGAAATTATCATATGTACAAGTAAGCTGGTCTTGACAGGACTAGTACATTCATTGAGTTACATTCGATAAATAAAGTTCCTTCTTATTATTATTATTAAAAATTACAAAAGAAAAACAATGGAAAGTGACCAAAAATTCTAAAAAGCTTAAGCAAGGCAGAGCTTTTACAAGTCCTAATTTAGTAAATACTGATAAAACATTTTGTGAATTAAATTGCAGTATGACTGCTACAGTGGCCCAAGTGGTTAGAGTATCCACCTAGGATATGGGAGGTTGCAGGCTTGAACCCCAGCTGAGTCATATCAAAGACTTATAAATTTGGTATGAGCAGCTGCCTTGCTTAGCTCAGCATTAAGAAGCTAGTGTTTGTAGTATTCCAACTGGTGTCAGGATAATGTGACTAGATGGGACATTGTGCCAAGTGTCTGCAGCATGATGCCCCAATGCTAGACATCACTATATACAGTGCCACACTTCAGACATCGTAGTTATACAACTCAAATTATTAAAACCACATTAAAAATCCAATAACACACACACTGCAGTAAACATAGGGCTATATATTAACTAACTTTCCAATATATGTTTGCATGATTTGGGTGTGGAGCAGTGTTATGTACATCTTTATTTTTTGGAACTCCTGGTACATGATTATGTATAATTTTTAATCATGGCTGTAAACCATGCAGAATATCTTAGTCAAATTTTATATACATGATCTGAGTATCTTAAGAGCATAGTATATACACAGGATCTAAAAACAGATGCTTATGTATGTGCTGACAATTTTTAATAATAATCTTAATAATAAGGCTTAATAGCTTATTTTCTCAGTGGCTGATGGGGTTTTGATGTTTCTAGAATAATTATGTAACTTCCCATTACTTGGGCTAGGTCAATGAACAGGTCAAAGCGACAAAATGAGTAGTGTTATTTGTTACGTGGGGTCTATTTTGAAGTACAGTCATAATAGATGGTGTATATAAAGAGAGAACTAAGCCATCAGATTCATACGGATTTTGGAAATCATTTCCATTTCTTGTGTTCTTGCTACAAGTCTGCAGATGTGTTTAATGGTGTAGATAGATATTATCTGAAGGGAAAAACACTAGTTTGAACTGTTCAGTGGAAACAGAAAGCGCTCATTATTTGGAATAAAATATTTGTCTGCAACTGTTATTAATTATTTTAAGGAATTCTGGATAATGCAATTTTGACATCAGTTCCGGAAGTTTTAAATTTATAAGGAACTTTTCATTCATTTAGGACTTTTGTAGACTTTCATAAGATTAGTCTGGATTCACTTCATAATACTTTAATATTCTCTCACATTTTCATTTTTAACTTTGATAATTAAATTGTTTGTTATGGTTTTTCTTTTTTTTTTCTTTCTGTTACTTAGTTTGTGACTACAGAGTTGTAACAACGCAGTATAGGATGAATTATGCCATGCTTTCCTGACTAGATTACCTTAATGCCTGTATTTGTTGCTTCTTTCACAGCTTCTACGAGGCGATCATATTTGGGATTAAATGTGAGGGTAAATGCACAGTCTATAATTCTACCTGAAATTAAACACAGACATATAATAATGCAGGTAAGTAAGTGACCATAAAAGAACCAATACAAATAGTCATTAACAGTAAGTAAGCTGTGTATGGATTATTCTGCACTGAGCATGACTTGGCACATATGGGTATGGCTTGGCACAGGCATACTGTAAAATTCCTATTTTACTCCAAATTTAGTGCCTTTCTGTTAAATTCTTAAATTTTTCCATATGATAAGTGCTCCAAAATGTAGCAATTTTTAATTCAAATCAAAACAAAATCTAAAGAGTGACAAATGTGCTGAGCTATCAATTTCTACATTTTGTTCAAGAGGACCATTTAGCAGCTCATTCAATATTTTCAAGGATGGATAATTTTCACAACAAAAGTATCACAAGGAAAAACACTGAATATCACATCAGAATGATTTCACTATAATGCTGACCAAAATTCCTCGGAACTACATTAGCTACCTTTAAAAAACATATTCGTCAATGGAATAATTTTTCCCTCTCAAAAATGATTCTTTGGTAACTCTGCAATAAAGAAGTGTCATTTTAGATTTCATAACTGATATTTTTGTTTAGTATGCAATGTAGATACAGTTATCTCTTGGGTACAAGCTTTTTTTAATCGATTATGCAATTGCTAAAACCTCAAGTTTAAAGACCCAATGAACATTATACTTCTGTGTAAAAAAAAAGAGATCCTATTTCTTAATCCATGAATTTAGGTATCTTACGATAATGGGATCTTTTACAAAACCACAAAAACTGACATCAATAAAAACTGATAAATGCAGAGTATTCAAATTAGTGTATATTAATATAAACTCTAAGTTCCAGGGGACAACTGCTGATAACAAATGCTTCTTGAGAACTGAGTTATATTTTTGTTCAATCTGCATGATTTCCAAAGTGGATCTCCAAGAAGTTTATTCTTAACTTATTATAAGGTGGCTCTGCAGAGTCTTCTGTTTTAAAATTGAAGCTAACATATAACATATTTCACCAGACTAGTAAAATTCCTAATAATACATATTAATCGCAGGGTACTGAAGTAGTTAACTACACAGGCTTAAGCAGAAAATCATTCAATATGTGTATAATGAGTTGCTGAGAATCTGACAATAAGCCGACTTATGCAGAAAACTTTGAGCCAGTTCAATGTGCTAAACAGGGAAATACACGAGTGAAGCAACTAATTTATTACAATTAGTATTGTCACTGGGCTGTGCAACTCAACATAAAAAATATCATACTTTGTTGCTCACTTCCATACAATAAAAATTAAATAAATTTAAACGGAAAAATTGACATCATTTCATCTTTCTTTTTTTTAATCTCCTTCCTGTCAAGAATCATTTAGATTTGGATGTATTTACATTCCTCTGACTTTAATGTGAGGATAAACTGACCATTTATATGAGTTCCAAAGTCGATCTTGCAGACATCATCATACTGTAAAACAGTGGTGTCGCCCTCATTGGGTGTGTAGTGAGCAGCACAGTGGTTGAGGGAGCATCCGGTAGGGAAGGCCAACCCTGCCTCCAAACCCTTCTCATTTATCAATTTCCTGGCTATGCCTTCAAGTGTCTCACTGATACAACAGAAGAAAAAAAATCAACCATATAAACAAACCTGACCGAATTACTGGCAATCTAAAGTAAATGAAGATATAAATTTTTAGAGTAAAATGTGTTTCAACGATAATACTTGCTGTTTCGTAATACATTAATTATCTCACATATCCAGCCACCCCCAACAAAGCTAACACATGCATTTAACATTTATTTTGGATTCTTTTAGCAACAAACATACTAAAATGAAGTCTGCTTGCTGACCTGAATGTCAGATAATGGTGATCACCCCTTGGATTGATAATTGGTACTAAATCCTGTCAATTGTCAGTTCCTAAACAAATATATTTGTACACTATTCCGGCAATGCAACTGTGGAAGAGTGTGTGTCCATAATATGAACTGATATGTATTATCAAGAAACATCGGTTACTCCAAAAATTGGTTCCTTCATCAAATAAATTACCCAATCACAATAAATTCGAAAAATAGACATGGGGCTGAAGATGTTAGCATTACTAGGTCTCAGAGATCGCTCTGGTCTCCTACTGTATATGAAGCAGCATTGACTCTCATATGAGATTCAGGATAGGGTCAGCAGTCAATGAACGGATACGATTTTGCAGAAAAAATATTTGCTGGTTGTTCTGACAAATTTTCTGCTCCTAACGAGGCCATAAAGTCTGTCTTATTTTTCTTCACTAGAGAAAATACTCTTTCACTGTCTATGTTGCTGTGAGGAATGCACAGGAGCTGCAGCACTTTGGTTCTTCCACAGGAAAATTTGGAAGTGATCTTTGAGTACAGGATCATTTGTCGGAACAAATGTTTAGCATGGTCTCCAGCTGATAAAGGTAGATTGTGTTTGACAAGAAAACTCACAAATAATGCTTCAGCTTTGGTAGCCTGCAGTCTTCTGCCGAGGCTTAAAAATATTCCAGAGCAGAAATTTGCGAATTCTTAATTTTCCCAATTTCTGGGGTTTTTTTGCAACCGATGTGCTTCTTCACATTGTCTCTGCGATGGCACACCGAGTGCAAAAAGCATGATGAATATCAACGTTTAATGGCATAATGCACGGCCAAATTTTGATATATTCCAAATTAAACTGTACTTTTTGACTAATACATTTCTTTTTCCTTGGTGGTGAAGACATTTTCAAGATCTTACATGCGATGCTGAACGATACTCAAATCAGTGTTGGTGACGCATGCGTGGAGCAAAATTCCAGTTAGGCCCCAGTTTCTCGCAAAAGCATTTGTAAAACTACTCTTATACATATCGATTAAAATAGGTTAAAATGCTTGCTACCGGGCCAACTGTACTAATCAGCTGTAGATCTACTAATATCGCGACCAGCAGTACCGGACCGTTTTGGCAACTGTGAATATCATGACAAGCGTTTGACGGGAAATCGTTTTTTTTATATTAAAGATTTAAAATAATTGAGGATTGGAGAATTCGTGAATTTTTGGCTTGCAGCGTGAATCGCTGAAAAAGTCATGAAATTCACACCAAATTCATGAGGGTCGGCAGCTATGAAATATTTCAGAGCTGAAATCTGCAAATTCTTAATTTTCCCAACTTATGTGTGTTTTTTTTGCAACAGATGTGTTTCATCACATCGTCTCTGCCACTATGCCGAATACTAAAATTTGTGGCACACTGTACAAAAAGCATGATGTATAGCAATGTTTAATGGCAGAATGCACTGCCAATTTTTTGTATATTCCAAATTAAACTTTCAAGATCTTACATGCAATGCTGAACGGTAATTCCAATCAGTGTTGGTGATGCATGCGTGGAGCAAAATTCTGGTTAGGCCAGTTTCTCTCAAAGCATTTGTAAAACTACTCTTGATATATATAGATTAAAATAGGCTAAAATGCTTGCTACCGGGCCAACTGTACCAACTGGCATTAGTTCTACTAATATCGCGACCATCAGTACTGGACTGTTTCAGCAACTGCCAATATCATGACTTGCACTTAACGGGAAAACGGTTATTTTATTAAAGATTTAAAATAATTGAGAATTTGTGAATTTTTTGCTTGCGGCATGAATATGTGAATCGCTGAAAAAGTTATGAAATTCATGCCTAAATCGTGAGGATTGGCAGCTATGCTGGTCCCACCAGGCTGAATGAGCCATCTCAAAGGCAAAAGCTGGAGAGTACCAAATATGACCACCTTCCCACAGCATGGATGATGTCAATCAGGGAATAGTTGCACTAGAAAGCTATGCTGGAGATGACTGCCCTAACCCCAAGAGCTAATATGCAATAAATGCATCAGGTCTTGGGTTAGGCCCTTGTAGAAGATAACATAACGGCTCAAGGATGACAGATGGGCCACAGGTGATCAAGTGATCTAAAGCACTTGCCTTTAACAGTCATTGCCACCTTGCCTATGTCTGCATGGGTGTAAGTCTCAGGCTCAGCCATTGTAGGTATGAAAAAGCTTGCCAGTATCTTCATGTGGGTTGGTGGTTCTTACCAGGGTTTTTCTGAAATTTCTTCTTCCACCAGTTGTACTGGCTGCCATGTATAGCCTACTGTGTGTTGAAAAATGAAGTTAAACCCACAACAACAACTAGGAGGACAGATCCCTTCATTCTCTAAGCATCAAGATCCCCATCAAATCATCTGCTTACGTTGCTTTAGGTACCACTTCAGAGTCCGCACAGGGTCCTATGATGTGATGTGATTTTTATTTTTAACATAGCTTTAACAATTTTTCAGTCGTATAGCTACGAAGTCTGCAATGTGGCAGTTCATAGTGATGTTTAGCACTGGGGCATCATGCTGCAGACATGTAGCATGATGTCCCACCCAGTCACATTCTGGGTCAAAGACTGGTGAGACAAAGGTGGGCAGCTTGTGGTTCCACCTTGTTGAAGCATGTTGATCATTGGACACCAAAGTGCACAATTGTGATGAAAAAACAAAGGAAGGGACCATTCCATATGAATAACCTGACCTGGACAGAAGAATTCCTGTCAAGAGCCAAGTGTGGTTGCACCATTAACATAGGAATGAATGTACCCTGTTCGTGATATTGAGCTGGTCAAGTGGATTGGAAATTAAGAGTCACTGAGCCAAAAATGTTTTTTTTTTTTTGTGATGGGCACATATAAAGACAGAAAATGTTTCTAACCACCATCGATGTGACAAGAAATACATTTTTATTCACATTATAAAATGTTGGGCAGACATGTTAACTGCTTTTACATCCTTGTCCAACATAGGGAATTGAAAATGGTACATGGTGGAATGAATCTTGTAACACACAACGAGAACATGGCTGGTATCTGGCTTTCCAAAAAGGAGGCTTTAGCATTCCCTGGTTGACACATTTGGACAACCATTTGTTAATTACCTTAAGTTTTGCTGACTGGTGAAGAGGACAGAAAGGAGACTCATTTTCGCTGTTGATGTCAACTAATGCTTTGATTTTACAGTAATGCATTGTGGTACAACATGACAAAGCACACACCCAGTAAACAGCTGTGACAGCAACCTCAAAATTAAACTTTTTCCTCTACATGGTCTGGTCACAGAAAGGGTGGTTGATCAAAAGTATCTATACATTCACTGTGTGAATATTCTTGTCTTCATCTGCTTCCATTTCAGAATAAACCATACCCTGAGGTAATGATGACATGATGCCATCATCCCTTAAAATACCACTAATACCCTGTGGGTAGGCAGTGAAAATAGGAAAAGTCACCTCTGCTTGGGATTTTATCGCATCTGGGAAACAGCTAATGTTAGCTGGAAGAATGGTCAGTCCCGCTGTCAGATGTCTGTAATCTGGACTGGTCAAGTTCAGTACCAATCATGCTGGCAGCAGGGCTGGATGACGGATTTTCCGCTATCTTTCCTTTACCCGATCTGCTTGTGTAACCATTGGCTTGGCAATATGGACAGATTTTTCACCAAGATTCCAATCCTTATAAATATATGAATCCACACATCTGGCTAAATGGTCAGATCTATCATTAAGATCCCTTAATAGAGTCCTTGTTAGTATGGCTAAGCCAGCTCTGGATGGCAAGATGGTACTAGACACTGGATCCACTATATCCAAAAAATAGCCTTGTGGGAAGACTTATACCCACTAGACAGCCTAAAAATGGGGAACAATCCCCTACTGTATCTTATTAATCAGAAAAAGATAGAAAGGGAGAGAATATTTGGCTTTAAGTTAGGAAATGCATTCATATCTCCTTCACCAGTCAACACATCTGCTGCTGAAAGGCTGCCATACCCAACTCTGTACCATATTTGTATTTATCTCAAGTGGAAGGCATCATCATTCTGATTCTATGTGTATAGGTGGGTGGGTGGGGACTCCAGCAGTGTCTGTCATCAGGCTTATAATTGATTCTGTATTTGGATGAATACTTAGTACATCTGTACTGGTCCTGCATGCTTTTCCCCTCTACTCTTGCTTTTTGGTGACTTTTGCAGAAATGTTGACTATATGTCCTCAGACCACAAATTTCACACTCTGCACATGGCAAAAGGGGAACATTCTGTACACTCCTGACAGAATTCGTCTCGTCTTCCCCTGCTTCATATTCCTTGTATTTACAGCATTTAGGAGACATGTTTCTGAAAAGGTTTCATAGAAATGGGCAATGGGAAAGAGTTACTGCCCCCTGTCTATATAGACAGAAAAGAGGAATAATACATTTTTTGTAGGGTTGGATTCGGGAGGTAGAAGGCTTATATTCAATCTTAATGTGATCAGGGAATGTACTCAAATGAGAAATATATTAACAAAAATTGACCACAATCTATTTGGACTATCTGAACAATTTCTACAATTTACAGAGAAGTTGTGAATGATAAAAGTTTGATACATTTGGAACTCCTTAGTCAATCCTTGCTCCATAAATAGCTGAAGTGGTCTGAATGTCAGCTATCAATTTATATTCAAGGTATGAGCCATAGGACTGACCTTGAACTTGCACATGAAATGCAGAACCATTTAACCTCACATCCATCCATCTGGGCTGTTCCAGGAAAACATAGAAGGGACCCAGGGAAGACACTTTCAATGTAGACCAGTCACCCATAGATACAATTTAGAACTCTGTATCATTTTAATTTGAACTCTTTGAGTAATCAGAGTACCATGGCATACATATTTGAAAACACTGCCTTCTCTGGACACCATGTGTATTTAAATGTAACAGCCCACAGTAGTTTTCCAAAGTTCAGACTGTTATATAGGTCACCAGTTAGTAGTTTTGCTATAATAATATTGACACTTGGTCCTTTATCAAAATTTATATCTCTCTAGCTGCTCCCCTCTGCCAACTATGCCAAAGCAGCTTGCTAGGTCACAACTCTTTACACATGTCTATTAAGATCATCTCATCTATTACATCTGTTATTCAGAGTGATGATGAATCCCATTGCTTTATTTTATTTTTCATTAGTTCATCACTAGGTCGAACTAGCACGTTTGACATGCATTGGCCTCACTCATAACCATTTAAATGCTTAAACGAATAAAGTATAGCTTACAGTGCTTCAGCAACAGAGATGAAGATCCTAATAAATGCACTGAACTCTGGCATGAAGCATATTTGAAGAAAAAGACAATGCCCATAAAATCAATACAATGAACCATTCAAAGGGCAATCAGTCCTGTATATCCAGAACTGTTTACTCCTTCAATTAAGAACTGAGAAATTAACATACACCACCAATTAACAAAACCTATGCTTACCAAATCTCTATCATGGTCATGCCTGGTTTAATTATTTTCTTCATGTACTGCCTTGTCTGAAATGATACAAGAAACAGTATGTAATTGCACAAGAAAATCCTTTGTTAAAAATATATCAGAGATGCTAAACCCATCTCATATGGAACCTTAGTGTCAATTTAAAAACTTAAGAAAACATAAAGAATTAACTGTGATCTGGTGGCATACTGTGAAAAAAACGGGGTTAAGTTGTTTAAAGCTGGAAACAAAAGCAAATACATTACCTGTCTGTGAGCTTCAGCAGCCTGACGCATCTCCTGATACAGGTATGTGTTGGCACGTTCAAGGGCTCTCTTCTCTTCATTTGTGAATCGGTCTTTAGCTGTTTGACTGAAATTAAAATAGTGTTATTAACATTACAGTACTGTGGTATTTTACGTACAAAATCAGGGCTGCATATAAGATTTAGTCAAACTGGGTACTATCCCCCTTAAACCTAATGGGGTGGGTGGGTAAATCCAATATAAAAAGGGTCCAACCTGGTCATAGTTGGGGTATTTCTCTCAATATTAAAAAGTAACTAAAAATGAAAGGAAAAAGAAAGTGGGTTTTATAATGTATCCAATGTTTAACTGATGTCAAAATATGAAAATGAAATCCTTATTCTCTTTTTTTTAGCACATGTTTTAAAGGTTTCTCTTCTTAAAAACAAACACTTGCCAGTCAAAAGTCCATAAACTAGGCTGCATTTCCATCATAGTGTCAATGACTCATTATGTCACCCACAAGTTCAAACAGTAATGAATGCCTGTACTTGACTGTCACATGTAATTACAATTGAAAGTCTTGTTGATAGGAAAGTACAACATGTAACATAAAGTCAACAAACATGAATACCATGCATTGCATGAAGGCATTACTATCATTCGTGTCGTTGTATATCATTCAATTCATCAGCAGAACAAAACCGCACAGATTCTGGTCTGCTGGCACTTTAAATGATAGTAGTCTGACAATAAAAGTCAACCCTAATACGCATGACGTGGGGTAAACATCTTATAGCCATAACAACCAGTCCTGCTGAGCACCAACAGGAAAACTGAAGGACAAATTTTCAAAAAATATATTGTAGCTTGAAGCCCATACTGATGCAGTCATACAGCTTAGAATATAACTGCTTTATTAATAATGTATCTACTCTGATGCAATTTTCTTACTGAGTAAATCCAGGCAAAATCTAGTGACTACATTGTTCAGACTTTGTTGACCACCATTTCTATTTATTGAAATGTTATAGTACCTGAGGTATGCCCAAAGTCAGTGGAACTAAAGGTGCAATTTCTTTGACAAAATTGAATATGTCTACTCATATTTGGCCTTATGTGACCTGACATATTTGTTTCATTAAAGAAACTTGACTGGCAGTTCAACCAAATTTGTCATTCCTTGGCTACCATCACTCATCAACCCAGTGAAATGGTGATCCACACAAACAGGATCAAAATGGGAATTTTCTACATTTCATGGAAATAAAGTGCACGATTCATGCAAATTTGTCCCCAATTCTTATTCTTTGCATGATTATACCTAAATTCAAACAGTACCTGCAACATTTTAGGGGGCTTTCATAATTATACACCCTAGATGCAACAATGCAAAACACAGCAAGACTGTGAATTACAAGTTTTCTCTACAAACCACTGATACAAGTCAATGAAAATTAAACTGGAAGCCAATATCCATTTCTAAATCACATGACAAAATATAATAAATATGAAGGGAAATAGTCCAGGTGCACCTATCAAACAGTAACTCCTTAAATAAATAAAATATTCTCTTTTGACTTCTCCACATTTTTCCCAACCCATTCACACACCAACCATTTCATTATGTACCAAAAAAAGACACATTTTTGGCCTCTCAACCCCACAGATATGATTGACTTTTCCCTAAATATGATTATCCCCAAGCAGTATCTATAATGAAGTGGTGGTGGTGGTGCCTTTACTTCTTGCTTGCTAAATTAAGCGTCATGTTGAACTCACATTCAAATACACAATAACAAATGTTATAGGGATTACTGAACAGTTTTGGAGTTTTACTCTGAAACAAATGTGTTAATGACATGAATGGATGTAGAGACAGACCCCAAAAATTAAGATTAAAAACAAAGAATTCCTCATAGCACAAGGTATATATAGACTACTAGACTAATATGCATAAAAATGTTCACAAAGATATCTTGAATGACTTAACAGACAGATCAAGTGACATCATAATATCATACTCTGCACCTAATTCACAAGCAAAAGAACTGAGCTAATGAGTGCAGTGATCTGTGGTACGTGTGATTAATAATTGGTATGGGCATCTGTGCTAAAGAGGAAAGTGACCTATGTTAGGCTTGATCACTGACTGGTCTGAGTAACTGGGCAAAAGAGGACAATGACCTATGTTAGGCTTGATCACCGATTGGTCTGGGAAAATGGGCTAAAACAGATAGTGGCCTATGTTAGGCATGAACAATGACTGGTCTGGGTAACTTGGCAAAATAGGACAGTGGCCAATGTTAGGCACGGACAATGACTGGCCTGGGTATCAGGGCAAAAGAGGACAGTGGCCTATGTTTGGCATGAATGAATGGTCTCGGTAACTGGGCAAAAGAGGACCATAGCCTATGTTTGGCATGAATGACTGGTCTGGGTAACTGGGCAAAAGAGGACAGTGGCCTATGTTTGGCATGAATGACTGGTCTGGGTAACTGGGCAAAAGAGGACAGTGGCCTATGTTTGGCACGAATGACTGGTCTGGGTAACTGGGCAAAAGAGGACAGTAGCCTATGTTTGGCATGAATGACTGGTCTGGGTAACTGGGCAAAAGAGGACAGTGGCCTATGTTTGGCATGAATGACTGGTCTGGGTAACTGGGCAAAAGAGGACATGACTGGTCTGGGTAACTGGGCAAAAGAGGACATGACTGGTCTGGGTAACTGGGCAAAAGAGGACAGTAGCCTATGTTTGGCATGAATGACTGGTCTGGGTAACTGGGCAAAAGAGGACAGTAGCCTATGTTAGACCCATGCACTGATTGGTCTGGTATCTGGGTTAAAGTGGAAAATGACATGTTAAACATAATCATTGATTAGTCTGAGTAACTGGACTAGAGTGGACAGTGGCTGCTCTGGGTATCTTCAGCTACATATAAAACAAAGAGGTTTTAAGAGCTGGACATTTAATTTTGTTAATATAGTGGTGAATGATAACTCAGGAGTAAAGCTGTGGTTAATTACAATTCAAGCTCCAAATATCTATCAATAGGATTATATATCTACATTTGTTAAAGTTAAAAGCCCATCAGACTACAGTGGCACTCTATTCCAGTTTTCAAAGTATTGTTTGTGGCTGGAAACAAGTGATTTGCACTTCTTAATATTAAGACACACATGCTAAATAAAATCATCATCATCTACTCACTCAACTATTGGATACTTCATTATCTGCCCTTCAGGAAAGTTTCCATCTGAGAAAAGTTCACTGATTGGTACTGATGGTGGTTCTGTTTGCTGTTTGGAACCACCTACAAAATACAAAGAAAGCTTCATTGTGGAGCAAAGTTTGAGTGCAACCAAGTATGCTCACCTGGTATGACATTAATTATCAAGAAAATGCAGTAATTACCAACATAAGAACATTTTATTTCTATGCTTCAAACTTGTGACAGCATGTTATAATTTAAAAGAGTGCATGTAGACACTGGTAATGCATCATAAAAGCATGTACAAAAATACATCTATAGCATTTACAAGCTTGTGCTCTGTGTACCAACAATAATGCAAGTCAAAGTCATGAAAAGGCTTGATTATTATACTCTGATCATGCAAAAAGACCCTAACTCATCAAAATTACAACATGCCTTAGAAGACCTATCGTGAGTAAATTTATGACCTGAAACACAGATAGACTTTACCACTATGAATATTCAAGTTAATGAAGGTGATAATGGCCGATAGTCAATCATCAATGCAATGATTATATATCTCTGATACCAATGCAATGACTATGTATTTCTGATATCAATGCAATGACTATATATTTCTGATATCAATGCAATGATTATGTATTTCTGATATCAATGCAATGACTATGTATTTCTGATATCAATGCAATGACTATATATTTCTGATATCAATCCAATGATTATGTATTTCTGATACCAATGCAATGACTATGTATTTCTGATATCAATGCAATGACTATATATTTCTGATATCAATGCAATGACTATGTATTTCTGATATCAATGCAATGACTATGTATTTCTGATATCAATGCAATGACTATGTATTTTTGATATCAATGCAATAATTATGTATTTCTGATAACAATGCAATAAATATGTATTTCTGATATCAATGCAATGAACATTTATTTCTGATATCAATGCGATGATTATACATCCACATACATGCCAACCCCAACAGACAAGGATCAGTTATGCCAGCTTAGAAAAATGTAAATTTTAATAGAAAAATAGAATCTTTAAAATTCTGTATACAAAAGTTTAGTATAAGCATGAACCTTTACTGATTTAAAGTGGATTCTGGTAGAAATATGCTTCCTACAGTCATCTTTCCCCAGATGGGACACATTGAAATCCTTCAAGAAAAGACTACAAAGGCATGGTATTTGTCCAATGTTGATGCCTTGCATGTTCTATGTAGAATGTCTGCAGCAGACATTTTTGTTTATTTGTAAGCATATAATCCTCATTAGCAACTTTAGATTTTACATCCTTCTTCAACCTTGTGATGAATCAGTGCTAAACTGGGGAACATTATATGCTTTATATTATCCCAAACTATCCAAATATATCAACATGTACATCTGGGTATATTTAAATTGTGTCTGGAACCTATTTGAGTCTATATGGGTATAATTTAGCACATTTGTCTAGTATATTTGAGTAGTATCCGCATATATTTGGGAGTCAAATCATCACTCTGCATTTGTGAAACAAATGCACATAAGAAGTATGTATCCATAATACATTATTACATAACAGAATGGACTTCCTAAAAGTGACACGACTTGCATTATTTTAAATGAAGATGAGAAATTCACACTTACACCACTCTGTCACATATGCTCATTTGATTCTGGACTGTGATGTAGTGGATCATATTCAAGACCCCCAAAAAACGTTTTTTTTTTTTTTTAAAACAGACCATGTAGCTTCTTGATTCTCTCATCTAAATAGTTCCTAAAAACACTGTACTGCTAATAACAAGCTGAAAAAATGAATACTTGTCAAAAAGAATGAATACTTGTAAAAAAGAATGCAGTGGTGAACATAAACATGCTGTCATCTATAGGCATTGATCCCTCTTTCTCAACTGGTATTCATAATTTGTTTTATCTATGTAACATAGCCGACATTTAAAAATGTAGTGCTAATACAAGGAAATTCATTATAAATAGCACTTGTTCTGATTAAAACAAAAGTAACTTAGAGAAAGAAACAATATTTTAAAGTATTCAAGATCATTACCCTTCTTTTTCTTTCTCTTCTTCTTCTTTTCATCTTCACCATCTTCCACCCCTGCAAGTTAAGAATATGTAGATAAGCCAAATTCTATAAATCACCAGGATTTAGCAATTTATAATTTATTACAATTTCCAGTAACTTGCTACATTACAAGTTATACAGAGCATGTAGGTGTTTGTTAGTGATTCTTTCAGCAACAGGTTTAATTTTGAAAATTTGATTACCCACATCTTGTAAGGGCTATACCAATTAAACATACCCCGGGGGGAAGGCACATTCAAAAACGGGTGACCACCCATAGAAGTGATTTTTTTCTACCACCACCAGTCATAGCAGTGAATTTTGGACACCCAAAGCCATGCATCTTTTGATATGACATGGCACAGAAGTGATTATTGTTTATTGATGACCATGCATGGAAGTTTTTTAATTTTGCCATCTGTGGGGTAGTGGTATGTTTAAATGGAATAGCCCTAATCTATAATTTTGGTCTGAAGTTTTGTAATGACAACTAAGGTAGAAAGCTTTCAACAATCAGGAGTGAATAGCCTTTGGTTAAATTATGTCAGTATTCAATGTTAGAACTACAATCAATATTTTATTTAAGATCTGCAAATGTACCAGCATGCTGACATACACTATATCTGTAGATGCACTTTCACACTATCTTTTGATCTGGACATTCAGTATTAACGCTAAGGTTCATTACAATATGGTGACTTGATTTAGACATTCAATATTAATGCTAAGGTTCATTACATTGCGGTGACTTGATCTGGACATTCAGTATTAATGCTAAGGTTCATTACATTATGGTGACTTGATCTGGACATTCAGTATTAATGCTAAGGTTCATTACATTATGGTGACTTGATTTGGACATTCATATTAGACATATGATTAGCATAATTTTCATTTAGGACTAATTTGACATAAGATGTTATCCAGAGAGAGCATGTCAATATGACTTTCCATTCTGGAAGAGTAATGATAAAAAGATTTGGAAAATGACTGCAATGGTGGCCATATTATCGATCTCAGATTGGTACCACATTTATTTAGGACCAACTAAACAACAACATAAGACATCTTTTGGTGAACACACCATGTCAACATTACTTTCAGTTCAGGAGCAGTGGTAAAAACAAGATTGTCAAGATGGCTGCTGTGGCAGACATTGAATGTCAGATCAGCACTATTTTCATTTCGACCAAACTGATATCGCAAGATGGCTTTTGGTCAAAAAACCTCAATGTTATTTGATAATTTAAAAGACCTGTAAAAATAATAAGATTTTCAAGATGGCTGATGTAATATCAGATTAGCACCATTTTAGGACATGCTCTAAATCATAAGTCTTTTAGTGTAAACATCACGTTGATATTAAAATCCATTCAGAGGGAGTAGAGACACAAATATTTTCAAGATGACCACTGTGTTAGCCTTACTGGATGTCAGATCAACAACATTTTCATTTAGGAACAACTAGTCATCTTAAAAAGTCTTTTAGTGAAAACCCCATACTGATATATGACCATACATTCAAAGTCTTTTGGTGAAAACCCCATACTGATATATGACCATATATTCAAAAGTCTTTTAGTGAAAACCCCATATTGATATATGACCATACATTCAAAAGTCTTTTAGTGAAAACCCCATACTGATATATGACCATACATTCAAAAGTCTTTTGATGAAAACCCCATACTGATATATGACCATATATTCAGAAGTCTTTTAGTGAAAACCCCATACTGATATATGACCATATATTCAAAAGTCTTTTAGTGAAAACCCCATATTGATATATGACCATATATTCAAAAGTCTTTTAGTGAAAACCCCATATTGATATATGACCATACATTCAAAAGTCTTTTAGTGAAAACCCCATATTGATATATGACCATATATTCAAAAGTCTTTTAGTGAAAACCCCATATTGATATATGACCATACATTCAAAAGTCTTTTAGTGAAAACCCCATATTGATATATGACCATATATTCAAAAGTCTTTTAGTGAAAACCCCATACTGATATATGACCATATATTCAAAAGTCTTTTAGTGAAAACCCCATACTGATATATGACCATACATTCAAGTCTTTTAGTGAAAACCCCATATTGATATATGACCATACATTCAAAAGTCTTTTAGTGAAAACCCCATATTGATATATGACCATACATTCAAAAGTCTTTTAGTGAAAACCCCATACTGATATATGACCATACATTCAAAAGTCTTTTAGTGAAAACCCCATATTGATATATGCCATACATTCAAAAGTCTTTTAGTGAAAACCCCATATTGATATATGACCATATATTCAAAAGTGGTGATTAGATTTTCAAGCAGCACCATTTTCATTTAGGACCGACAGGACGATGGAATGACTATGTGTAAAGTTTCTTGACAGTGCTCCAACTAGATTAGGATGAGTAGCAATAATAAAGTCTTGCTAATGGACAGACAGATGAAAGCACATTTCATAAGCTTTTCAAGTTTCCTGAGAGCTAAAAAGATGTTTTCAGTCTAACCTACTAAACATACATATAGAAATAATTTTATTTCATAACAGTAGCTATAAGCACAGCAAATGCTACTTTATTTTTGTTATACAAAAAACTACAATACAGTGCTTCAAGATCATGATACAAATTCTTAAAGTCTCCCCGATGGTCTCTCACTGAATTATGCTGAGTCATGAGAGAGAAGTGCATGTCTCTGAGACTGCATCAAAAATGGTTTAGTAACCAAGACTAACTTTCGGTGCATTATGACTTCTATAAAAAACAAAACAAAATCATATGAACATCATCTTGAAAGAAAGTTTTCATTTTAAAATACTAAAATGCATACACTACAATTTATTCTGTTAATAATGTCATATGCACTATTTCCATTTTCAGTCAATTTATTAAGTGTATTTACATACTATACACCAGTATAGTGCTTATGTAAATACAACAGTGTGCTGGTTATATACACACACCATTACACTGCTCATGTAAATTCAATGAATAAAGCTTAAGCTTTTTTAAGGAACTACTGCCTTAAAAATGAAATTACAAATATTTAAAGCTTGTAGAACCCACTGAGAAATGACCTGCTTAATTACTTGTATTGAAAAGCTTAAAATTCAAGTGTGATTTGCATAAGATATTTACAAGCCTAGGACTCGTATTTTCCAAATTTTAACAGAAATGCTATGCAGTTTCTGGGCCTGGATATAATTCAAGCCTATGTTCCAACCTAAAACTGAGCCTTCATTCTAGTTAAATCTTGACAAATGTTTACCTGCTACTTCTGCAATCCCATCAGCCTCAAGCTTGTGGTTTGCAAACTTGTCTGTGATGTGATTAATTTCACTGTTTTCTTTTCCCTCTATCACACCATCTTCCTGATCTTCACCAGACGGTGCTGCAGAAAAAGCCATGATTGTACTTAGTACAGCAATATATTCAAGATTAAATTTTCTTTTTCTTCTTCAAAATAAAACATTTTGGGTATTTTCAAATAATACTTATCAAATAAAAACGTAACAACATCCACTACATAGCAAATAAAAGTATTGTGAATATTGATAATTTGGCATGTTCAAATGATACTGATTTATACAAGATCAGATGGAAGATCACAACCCTCAAGAGTTACTGCTATTCATTTAAACTATCATAAGGTGGTGCTCTACAGTTTAGTATTTTGCATTGGGTTAAAATTTTAAAGAAAAATAATTTCCCTGGCTTTCCTCACAGGTTATACTGGCTATTTAAAAAAGACCTTGTATATCTTAGGTATAGTTCAAAGAACCTTTAATTCTCTTTATTTTGGTGTATGAATGATGGTTGTAGTATGGGTTATCAAGTATACAGCTTGGCCTTACACCAGATGCACACCTTTCAAAAAAGTGCTAGCTCCACTTGGTACTTTTTCACTTCCTGAACTTCAGCGGTAAATTTTATATAAAAAAGAGCCAATAAGTTTGTTTTACATTTTATATATTTGGTAATTCATTCAATGCACTTTCAGAAGCTGGTATTGTTTAGTCTGTCAAAATTAATTTTCCCTATTTTAACAGCTGCTAAAGACAGTGTACTTTAGAAAGATTCAGGCTGAATTTTTTTAAGCATAAGGGAGCAGTCATTTTAGTTATCATTGTGCTTAGATCATGTACAATTTCAACAAGTACAATATCCAAAGAAATGTCAGCCATATTACATCAAAGTAGTATAGAGGTATGCCAGCATTCTCTCCACTGTGCATGTTTAAAATGCAAACAACTTCACTTTACATGTCACTCTCTCGAAAGTACACAATAAACTGGTGAGTGCACCCTAAATAAACTGCTCTAAATAATCTTAATATTTTTCTATTTTGTTTATATGTCACAAGAGAAGTTATAATAACATGTGAAACATTATTAGGGAGCTACCACAGAGATTTCCGTTCAGTCAATTTTCTACACTCAGCAGAGCAATACCCATGGCTGAAAACTGCTGTACATTACATATATTTACCTGAATTTTAATGAGCTATCTTGATACCGTAATGGCTGTAAGTCTTGGGACATGAAAAAAAAAATGTTTTCCCCCTAATGTCCCATGACTTATATGCATTAAAAAACAATAGCATTTTCAGTGTCCCAACACTTACAGACATATACAAAAAAAAGGAAAAACAAAATTTGACCAGCTCTTGTTCATTTACTGCATCAATAAACTTATAAACTATTATGATTGTTTTTAAGTTATTATTTTGCACATGCATATTTTCCAACATGAAATAAAATAAAGGTAAACAAAAACTTCAATAATTCACTGGGTTCTTAAGAGTTTACCAGGTGACCGGCACCATATATCATGCACTGAACAGTATGTACACAATGCACATTGTATATCCTTGTTTATTCCCCAAAATACTAGTTACCGATTTTATTTTATTCATCATTTTTAACAAATCTCATTCTTCAAAATCAATAGACTTATTTTTCCTATTTCCAAGTACAAGCTGTCCATACCAAATTCCGAATTCGCAAATGTAAACCATAGATGGCTGATACAGAACTTGGTTATTCACTATGTTTTCCAAAAACAGCAAGACCTAGCATCCTATGGATGTACAATATGTTGTGCATGTATGTTACAATTCTGACTCAAAGTCTAATTTCAATATGTGGTCCAACTCACAGAAATAAGTGAACTTGGTAAACAACACAAATACACATTCTTTTAATGTTTTACTCATGCATCATCGCTAAGTTGAACTTGAAGTATGTGTAACGGTACCAACCCATTGGTACCGCCAACCAATTTCAATAATGGAAACCTTTAATGTGATAAAAAGTGCAAGGAACTTGGTCAATTCATTCACTGATTTATAATTTCTAACCTAACTGTGAGTAGAGTGGCTCTAACACTATCATCATCTGCATGTTTAATGCTTAACAGAAGTTTTCAATATAATAGATGGATATTGTCGAGATCCATTTCCAATTCCTGAAAAAGTCCATTTTCAGCAAAGGGGTGTGTGCATGACTACAGATGTACAAACATAAGTCATCTGCTTCCAACATTTACAATGTTGAATAAGCAAAGGAAAAGAGTGACAACAACAAATTTTTGCCTTTCACGTGGATTTAACAAGTGGTTTAATTTCTATATTGATGTGTGCAAAGGGATATAATTCCAAACTCTTTTAACATTATGTAATTTACAGAATTATCCGGCAGTTACTGAACAGGATGAACTACGTCATTATGTTGTCTGATGGAAATAAACTACCCGATAGTGTACATAATACTGAAACAATCCTGACTACCTGTCAACTTGTATTTTTATAAAGTGCATTTGTACATATCATTAATGTTGGAGATAATTTATAATCTCCATTTATTGTTTACATTCCATTCATGTTGGAAAGTCGTACCTCTGTTTCCAATGCAAATAATAGTAACTGTAGTAACAATTTTTGATATATGACGTTTGCACAAAGAAAAAGTAATCCGATACAATATGTAAATCATATAACAATGATTTGTTTAAATATTTATCATCTGGGTAAAGATTTTTGAAGCCCAGTGTGTACATGACAGGACTGTAAACTGTTATCACTTACGTTCTATTTTGCGAGAGAAATAGGCAATTGTATCCATTTTTCTCTAGGATTAAGGTAAGATTCGTGTATGTTCATAATTTTTCATCACCAGTGTCATGAAACCGTTCATCATCAATGTTGAATCTTTGTATAATTTATTGTGAAATAATTGCTATTTTTGTCGTTTGAAATCGGGCGCCATTTTTACTACTGTGTGTATTGGGCACTCAGCTTTCCACTAGGAGGCGCTCAGGTTAATCTTTCAGAATTCTTCCATATTTAGTCATATTCGTGAAAACTTTGTCATGAATTTCCCGAGTGTGTCCCCAAAACCTATAAATAGGGGTGAGATCCGCCATTTTGGCAGTTGTGGTTCTACTGGATTCCAGTAAAGGTCTCAAGACCAAGCAAAAAGTCTCAAGCCTTAATAGCAAGGTAGACTAGTTACTACCGACACATTAAATTTAGTACTCATAATGACTACTATAATGTTTCTCTGAAATTGTTTCAAAGTTTATTTCCTTGTTATATCAGAAAAAAACTCCCATAGAGGGATTTAGCTGACGACACAGTCACTGTGTCGTAATCAACACAGCCTTCTACTGTCCATTGGAAATTTAGTATTCTGATTGGCATTTTCGAACTTCCTACTCAATTTCATGTATCATTTTGAAATCACAAACTTCCATCTATTTTGTAGTGGTTGTGTCATTTAGCTGTCGAAATAATATACCCAACACAATGACACACTTTGTTCCTACAAAACGACAAACACTGTCGCATTCAACTCAAGCGACACACTATCGACATCCGGTTTCATCCTGTGTCGCTCAAAACAACACACTGTGTCTCAGCCAACAAATGCAACACACTATTAACATCCAGTTACAGACTGTGCCTCTAACATATTTACCATTGGACTCTGAAACACAAACCCGCACAAAATCATTACCACTTCGGTACGTTATATGAACAAATTTTGAGATAATTAACTTCTTTTTCTGTATAGGATTAGTTTGGGAATTGGTATTATCTGAGTTAGAGATCATGTGAATTAGGACAAATGGAACATTTATGCTGATTTTCACATGCAATTTAACACTGAAAATATTGTCGTCATTTCAACATGCTTTATGAAATATCTGTTCTGAAAATTGGCAAATATTATAATTCACTATTCTGAACACTAGATTTTGTGAGAAAACACAGTCAACCCTGGAAGACATATAATAAAATGTGTTGACTATTTATATTTGTTTTGTTTTGTGCTTTTATGATCTATATAAGAACATTTGTAGTGAACACACATTTCTTGACATTACAATACACTGGAGAGGTCTAGTAACTGAAAAAGGTGTGAGCTGTCCATCTATTCCATTTTATTTGACCTTGACCCTTGGCACGTTACAATATGGCGCTGTGTAAGTATGGAAAGTCCGTTAAGCATGAAAGGTGCTGGCGGTCTGACTAAACACACCAAGACTACCCCAAGACTGTTCATAAACAATCTCACCTACCCAGTATACATATATACAATTAAATAAGGTCAAATAAAAAGTAGAAAGTATAATTATGCACTGCATAATTATCATTTAACATCAGTAGAGATTTTACCCTTGTAGGTTATCTCAAAAGGAAAGACTCCAAGACACCCAAAGACTATAGAAAACACACCAAGACACCTAAAATCGTGTTTTACAGTTAAAATTCTTTATCACTTTATAAAACAATCATTTAATTTAATCTTAAATACCCTAAAATAAAAAATCCAAGAGATGTTTTCAGCTGACCTAGTCCACCACAGTGGCAAAGAGTTATTGTTCGTGCATCTAATTCTAAATACTTAATAAGAGTGCCCTATTACATGTGGATAAATGAATATCAAATGTACTGGAAAGCAATTAAATGCTCATTTTATTTTCATTTATCCATATGTATCCAGGCCACACCACGAGGAGGTGCTCTTTCATGGCCCATTTTTACTGATGTTCATTTTTGTTTGTTTTTTTCTTATTTTTTCTTCCATTTCTATTAGATACTGAGTACATTTCTCATTGTTGATTTTCCTTTTTGGTATCATTGCGTTTTTGTCCTTTCATTCAAAATTAAAAGTTATAGGTTTTGTAAACACAATAAAATAATTAAAAGAATATGAATGTAGCGCCCTTAGGATCTAATTATTAAGCGTACCCCTCTTTGTCAAAGAAAAAAGACTTTTTGAAAACAAAAACCTGTAAAATAATTACTGAAAAAAATCATATTGTTCATTTATTTTGGGTAGTCTTGCAGTGTCTTTCCTTTGGCGATGACCTTCTAGAATGAACCTATCTATAAATGCATACTGGTTAGGTGAGAGTGTTTAGGGACAGTCTTGGAGTCTCTTGGTGTAGTCTTTGGGTGTCTTGAGGTCTTTCCTTTGGCAATGACCGACAAGGGAAAAACTTAATAAATATACAATACATAGTTATACTGATTACATTTTTGTTTGATTTTTTATAAAAATTATATATATATATACAGTGTCACCCCGCTATAGCGCGCTCCGTTATAACACAAATTCGGATATAATGCAGTCATGGCATGGCTCCCAAAATTTCATATACATGTACTTTTCTTGTGCACAAAAAAAAATTCTTAAGTATTACGAAAAAAAAAACGTAAAACATTGCTTATCATTTTGGGGAAGAGATCACATATGAATAATACAAAGCTTGGTTCCTAAAATTTTATATGTATTTTTCTCGTACATGAAAAAGTAATTTTCTCTTCAAGAAAAAGTATTTTTTAAAAGCAAGAAGAAGAAATAACGCATAAAACGTTTATTCTGGGATCATGTAGGTCTTCGCCAATGTCGCAAACTTCGATTGTTTTTCCTTACTGGCTGCAAAACATACCATGTGGCTTTTTTTATTTGTTGGCAACATTGTTGGCTGTTTAAACTTTTATATACATCCATTGGTTTGGAGTGCAGAAATTCAGAGGCCCCATGAAAGGAAGCCACAAACTGGCTATAAAATGCACTGAAATTTATCTATTGTTACATAAACAAATTCTTTGTCCTTACTGACAAACCATTTAAACAGTGCATTGTTATATCATAATCTGCTTATCCTGACATCTAGCATGAGTTCTGTATGTTGTGAAACATACGCTTTTTTTGTTGTTGACATTTCTGGCAACTGAGATCAACTGGGTGAGGCATTGTCTCGTAATCTATCTTTCATCGGATTTTCGGTTGCTCGCTACTAATTAATATATATTTATAAAGACTGACATTTGTATATGGATGGTAAGTAAAATTCCTCTTCATTTCACTCAGAATTAAATTCTTCAGAACGCTCACGTTTTCATTAATAATCCCTATCATCAGAATACCTGCATCTCTATCATCCGTTGACCCTCTGTTAATTTTCAGACGCATGTGTGGAAGGCAGCATCATGCTGCTACCACAAATGAAAATTTTTTGTAAAAAAATACATCTTACTTATTGGTTTATTCAGTAGGCATGGAGGGACAGTGACTGGAATAGTCTAAACGACGGCCAATTCCTTTTTAAAAATGTACCCTGATAAAATAGTTTGCTGAAATTTCAAAGGAAACAGATTACCTTTGAAGCACCTACTGTTATGAAAACGTGTTCAGCAAATGAAAAAAATACCAGTCTCAATCATGCATTACAATTATTTGATGTTGCCGCCACAATAAAATGGGCATTTGTTTGGTTCTCCAAAGCTGTCCTTTAGCGGTGACTTCAACAGTGCATGCACCCTTCATCAAAGAAAGCCGACTACAATCTTTCAATAACAGCAAAGAACTTTTCTTCAAAGGAAGTCAGTACCAAACTTAAATAAAAGTGATGGAATCTGATGGATTTTTGCATTTTCCAATGTGACTGGAACATGTTAACTGTGCTGTGAAAGTTTCGTTTTTGTAGGGAAAAAGTTTATCCCAATGGTGGCTTAAAACACAAACTAATTTTTACCGACGTGGAACGTACTTTAGAGTAAATGTGCTTCATCATTTGTTACGTGATTGTGCTATGTTTTTCCACTGAATTCAGACCAATATCACCTGTCACAAAATGAATGAATATTTTAAAGATGTGTGTGCATATTTTCGATGGAATCACTTGTATTGTGGATTCAATGTATATGATGAGGTTCGCAGGTGAGTACATGGTGTTGATACTCTATTCATGTTATACATTAGACATTTATATATAAACGGGATTCACGTATATGTACCAAATTATTGTTCTCTGAAGAAAGTAACCTATTATATTATGTCTTCTCTGTTTTCACTACAGGTGTATTTCTCATTTAATATTCATCAATTCAAGATGGTAACTGTGCCCACGAAGCATGTATTTTACCGCATTTATTATCCCCCCCCCCCTTTTTTGGGGGGTTTACATTTTCTTCAGCTAACTGACTTGGTTGCATATAACACAGTTCGGTATATAACACGGTCAGGTTTCATGGCTCCCAACTACAGTGTTATAGCGGAGTCACACTCTATATATATATATATATATATATATATATATATATATATATATATATATATATATATATATATATGTATATATACTGGTTAGGTGAGACTGTTTAAGGACAGTCTTGGGGTCTCTTGCTGTAGTCTTGAGGTCTTTCCTCTGGAGATAACCGACAAGGGAAAAACTCATAAATATACTGATTACTCTTTTATCTGTTTTAAAATTGCATATATGCATACCTGGTAGATGAGAGTGCTTTGGGACAGTCTTGGGGTGATTAGTCACTCCCAAGGTGCAGGGGATGTCAGTATTAGTGCCATTCTGGTCAGTCGGGTTAGAAATTAAAAATCAGTGATTCAGTTGACTTAGTTCTATGCACTTTTTATTACATTAAATGTTTTCATTATTGAAATTGGTAGGGAGTACAAGCAAACGGGGATGTATAGTCAGTCTATAATATTAGACCTACATGTAAGACCTCGACACTGATATTTATAGTGTGGGCGTCAAGGTCTTACAGCCTAATTAATGGTACTGTGTAGCATGTTTTGATGTCGACTAACATCGTTATGAAAGTCACATTTTCTGGAATATTTCACACAACTGACAACTAAAAAAAAGGCTTTTCTACGAAGTAAAGTCATAACGTTTTAGTCTGACTTTACTTACTCTGATGTCTTTACTCTAATAGATTAAAACTGTCACAAAAGAAATGGACCTGTTTTCAAGTTTCGTTGGTCTACATTTTAGTTAGCTGAAAAGTGATAAAAGCCAGGAATGCCGAAATCAGGTTAACTTGAAATATTATTCTTTAACAAAACAAATAAAAATATATTATGCCTACTGGCAATGTAAGCAATGGTTCGTTTTGTTCAAGAAATATATCCCAAACATGAACCTACTTGAATTTACTTCGGCATACCTCGACTACCGTCGCATTGCAAGAAATTCAAATGTATATCAAAGGAACGTGAAAATGTGTCCATTTGCTAGTATCATATTTTCATTTCGCCAGGATAAAGACTGCACAGCAAGTATATTAATTACACATAAAATAGTGGAAGAGTGTTGATATAGGCTGCCAAGTGTGTGGGATGTTCCTGAAACTTTTATTACTCATTCTCATATCAACGACATCGGAACACACCATACAAGGCCGTTGTTTGGATAGTAGCACATAGCACTAAAACAAAAACAACACGTGCTACGTCTTACACTGTAGGACTAACTACAATATCGCAGAAACCTTACTTTGGGACGATATTAATCATGAAATTGTATTAATGTTGAACAAGAGAAAAACATTTATGCCAATATCTTGTCGATTTCGGTGGATTTGGTATGGATTTGCTGTGGATTTGGGTGTTTCGTAACACCGCTATCTGGAGTCCTGAAAACTTGACAACGTCCCAAAAATAGCCCCATACCCCACCCCTTACAATTGACGAGACTTTACTAACAAGGCTTTTTCTTCTTCTTCTTTTTCTTTTTCTTCTTTTTAGCTCCTTCAGAAATCTGTTCAACACCATCTATATTTTCCACTGCTTCGTCTGGTTCATCTTCCTTGCACACTTTTTGTTCGTTCAAGTGCACGGTTTCTATTTCTATGTCCGCCATGCTTTCCATAAACGTAACCACGAAGACATTTAATATTTTGATTTTGGCTTTTACAAAGCCTTTATAATCTAAAAATTTCAAGGTAAAAACAAATATTATATTTCGTTTTATATTGTGAAAATATTAGTTTTATTTTAAAAACTAATTAGTAATTAGTCGTGTTTTGATTTTGAGATTACAAACCTTTACATCCGAGTTAATTAGGCGTTTAAAGTTTCTTGAAATTATGAGAAGCCATTACTTGTAAATGATCCATCGAGATTTATTTCCTGTTCATCCAGTGGGAGATTCAAAAGCCAATAATTTTATAATATCTTAATTAAATCAGACGTATTTGTACGTATGCAAGGATATTTCTTTGACCCTTTAACCATCAAAACGTCAGGGTTATGAAGGACAATATTAACATTGTTATTAAGGACAATATTAACACGGATACAACTTTTGAATTTAAAAAAGTTAACCATGAAGACGTGTATACAATTATAAGTTTGTGGCAGGTTCCTGTGATATCGTGGATTCTGTAGTATCATGGTATTTAGATTTTTCGGCATTGTGTCTTCATAGTGCCACCTGTCTTGTACTTGTCTTATATACGCTACATCACCAAAAGTTATTAGTTCAGCATCACCACTTGGTCATAGTAAACCATGCCCATTAGATAGCGACTACATGCACTCTGCAGTAGTGATACTCAACAACTCTGGGAGAAAGCATGGTGTGCAGAGCAATTCTCCATTAGCCACCATGGCAACTCCATCAGGACACGTGGAGAGATGGTGGAGGTTTTTTTCTTAATCCTCTCCACCTCCACCTTGATGCATGGGGTTCCAAAAATATGTGAGCTGTACTATATTACATAATCTTTATTAGAACTAGGAAATGTTTATAATCATCTCAGATCTGATAAAGATGTAGATAAATTGGCACCTCTTTCCCCATAAATCTCTAAAAAGCTTGCTCGCAGGGGTTATGCACAGTAAACCACACTTATTTGATAGAGACCACGTGCACTCCAAGGTGGTCATCCTCAATGACTCTGCATGAAAGTGTGGTGTGCAGGGCAATTGTCAATAAGCCACTGCGGCAACTCCATCAGGACATGCAGAGAGATGGTGGAGAGGTTTTTTCTTAATCCTCTCCAATCTCTCTCCACCCCCACTAAAATGCAGCGTTTTCCAAAAATACATGTGAGCTATACTGTACTAGGAATTGACATTGACTATCAACTCCAATCGAGTTCTCATGTAAAAACATCTTTTTATAAAGCTTCAAGGCAGCTCTCTGTCTTAAAACATATTGGTCAGAAGCTAACTATAGTTAAAGTCATGCTGGTCATGTAGGCATTGAGCACTGACTATTTCAGTAATAGGTGTCATTTTTTAGAATTTGATTCTATATACCTTTAAATGGCAAGTATTCACTCTATTTGGATCCTCAAACATTGATATTCCATTGGATAATCATTATTAGGTGCCCCAAAAGACATAAGGTAAAATTAATGTTAAAGTACATGGTAATTTTTGGACGAGATCAAACTACTAAGGTGTGATCCAGTACAATCTGGATTGAATGTCATGTGCTGTGATGTCACAGCAAAAGCTATGCATGTTGATAAACAAATTCATACTACCCTATATTGTGACAATTAGAACTGATATGCTCTTTTTGATCCAGTTTATTATCTGGCCACCATTGTTAAAGTCCATAGCAATTATTATGACTATATGGTCTTAAATTAAGTGATAGAAAAGAGTGAGACCAACAAGTTTTGTAAAATTCAACAAATAATGTATTTTCCTAGAATACAAAATGAAAATTTGAGAAGAAATTAAATCCCAAAATAGTTCCAAAAGTTCAATCACCAGTTCTAATAAATAAAATGTAATTAAAGTCCAGTGGTATTTGAAATAAGAGCCAACACTGAAAGTGTTAATGTGCCTGTTGTGGCCTGTAACATGGCGGCATGACAACAGTCTTTTGATGAATCACAATAATATAATCTAAGATATTCTTGTTTAAATTCACAATAATTCCAAGTTAATGTTTCTGTCCCAGAATATTATATAAGAGCACTTTATGTTTCCAGTGCAAAATAATTTGTGTAAATAATTTCACCCAAATCAAATACTAAACACAACAAATACAAATGATTGTACCTGAAGATCTTACAGCACGAGTAAATAATTTCTAGATAAACAAGATTATAAAGCCCTCTACTTGACCTAGATTACAATTGGCATTTTCTGAAAATACTATGACTTAATGGAATTTTCTATATCCTTGAATATTCTGTTGCTAAAATTATAATATAGAATGTGGTAAACATCAGGTAGACTATGTATTTGTATGGGGTAATTCTAATAACCTAGACCCAGACCTAAATAAATGATTACTTCTGTTGATAATGATCTTATTATTAAACCCACACTTCTATAAAAATATTAGGTATGTATTATTTTTTTAGATAGTCAAATATTTTAAATGTGAAAAAATTAAAACCCTAACAAAAATCTCTTTTACATATGCAGCTGCCATTTTGTGGAATGAGTTACCAAATCACTTTAGAGAGCAATCAAATTTTAATTCATTTAGATCTTTTAGTTCCATCATGAAATTGTAAAAACTACAAATGTAATATTTATAAATAATAACTCACCCATGCCTGCCATGATGACAAGTAAAGCTTTTATTAGCATTTTTTGTTATCTGTGCCCTGCTGTTTGCTACTTTCTTTTTAAGGAATGTGTAAGATGCATTGCTGCATACTTTTTAATGCTAATTTGGTGCTTTTGCATTTAATTTAAATTTTGAATTTTTACCAATATTTTTTGGGGTGAAATTTTCATGAACTGTGGTTTTATTTTCTCCTTATTCTAATTCACTTTTGTTCACTGTCTTTTCAGATGCTTTGCTTGCTAATGTTTCATTGTGTGTTTTGTCCAATTGTATCTATGTATTATGATGAGTCTAGCTAATCATGCTTGTTGTAATGATTTATTTGTTTTATGTAATGTCAGTTAAAAGCTCATTACAACTTTTGTTGAATTGTTTTAAATCATGATGACGTTAAATAAATCATAACTGATCGTATCACTATTTAATTATTTGTAACAAAATTGTTACATGTAAAATTATATGAAATAAATAATTTCCTTATTGATTCACACTACCAGCTCATTTTGACATTTTGCCCCCAAACTCGCTCAGTACAGGTTGATTTGGCCCAGATGCAGTTTTGGCCCAAATACAATTTTATTAGTGATATACCGTACTACTTTAATATAGTAAAGCTTTCAATGGAATATTGTAATGATTAGCAACAAAGTGCCAGTGGTCATATTGACATATCAGCTGATTCTGTATTTTGATAAAATAAAAACAAAAGTTATTCTAAATTAAATGGATTGACCAGAGAAATGTTGGACCAGCATCACTGTAAGCTAGTAGGTGACATTTAAAAGAACATTTTCCAAGTCCCAATGTATAAAATGGATACTAGTTACAGTATAAGCATTCTTGTTCAGCACAAGTCTGTAAATATTGGAACTTGTCTGTAGATATTGGAACTTGTCCGTGGCTATATAACTATAGGTTCCCATATGACACTGCTGTTTTCTTATGCAGCTCACTTTTTGTGATTTGTGCTGTACTTGTTATATTCTGTTCAGTCCATTCAAGTTTCTTATACATTATGATATTCTTTCAAACTTATTGCATTTTCCTCCCTCTTAGAAGATACTTTAATACTTTAATTAATTATGTGTCTCAGATGCATTAACACTTGTCGTATGTGTGTGCTTAGTATGTTTTGCATGGTTTGTTTGCACCCTTTTACATGTATTCAATTTCAGTCTATTTGTTGTAAATTTATGATCTGAAAAAAAACCTTTTACATTTTGTAATTATGTTTGTAAAAACAGGAATAAATACAAAATAACATATGTAAGTGTGTTCAATTGTTTTTCTTTGTTATATAATATTGACATGGCCAAATTAGCTATAACTTAATCAGTGGACTTTCAGGCACATCATCCTTGTAATTCCAGAGGGATTTCACCAGTGGCTGTATGGAACTAGTTGCCACACAATCATTACTTATTGTTGATTCAGTGCAATACATTTAAAACAGGCAAACAAAAAAACACACAAAGTAACGGTACATCTGCAGATAAAGAAAATACTTTATATATCACAAGGACTTGCAGGGTTCCATAATTTTTTATTTATTGATATATTTGACTTCCTTGATTGGAAATTTGAAAGTCCCTGTGTGATTAAAATGGAGACAAACTTATAATAATACAATAATACTGATAATAATTAATCTGATGTGCACTGATAATAGTTCATGTTCTAGTGATCTTTGGAATTTCCAGAGCAATTGTATTAGTAACATATCAACTAAAATTTTGCATTTCATGTCGGGGAGTCCTAGGCAGCCTAACTTTCCAGTCCTACTTTAAAATGCACAGGTGCTGAAATAGTTACATGTTTTGAATAAATTATAATAATTATTTCATTTCTAAAAGTCTTGTGGAAATTTTAATGTTAGCAAATATTTAATATATACATCAGAACATGTTATACTTTAAGTTTATTATGTACCTCATCTGTTGTACTTATATCAGACTGAAATTGTTCTACATGTTCATAATATTGTTTGTATATTGTAGATTACTGATGGCCTATTCCATTTCATGCTATCCACACCATATTGAAGTAACTGACTCACAATTAAAAATACAGAACTAAGTCATTGTGACAGTATAACAAAATGTTGGTGTTGTAAAGGTAGATGGCTACAATATTTTTGTACAAGTTGAAGGTTTTTGAGCTGGATGCCGGCAACTAATGAGAAGATTGTATTATGACTATGCTTATTATATTGTTGCCCTGTTTTTTTTATTACTTAATTATAACTTTTTTGAAAACTTTTTTCCAGTTTATCCAGAGGTGAAGCATAAATTTTATTCCCAATATGCTGATAAAGCAAGGTTTAGATATATGCCATCTGTCATAAAACCATTGAAAGAGAGAAGGAGACAATAGAGATAAAAACTCTGATAAAATACACAGAAGCATCAGTAGCGACACAAACAAAAATGTCAAAGGTAAAACTGCTATGAATTCATTTATTCTCATGGGGATCAATTTGCATGATTTTACCAACAATGGCATGTTGTTAGTATCTATTAATAATTTTGAATATATTTGGCTGAAATGGCATTTAAACCTAAATTCAGTTTTGTTGGATATTTAAATTGATGATTTATAGGAATGAGATATCCATGAAAATGTGTATTCCACCAACTGATTGATTTCACAGTATTTAAGTTAGTCTAGATCTAGACTGGTAGAATTTAATCCTTAAGGTGATGTGATACTATTAGTTTGTACCTAATTTTGTTTCGGGAGGCAATAGCCAATATTGCAGCTGTATGTACTATTCATAACTTTAAAAAATCTGGGAGACAATAGCCAATATAGCAACTGTATGTACTATTCACACCTAATGTTTTATCAGGAGGTAATAGCCAATATAGCAACTGTATGTACTATTCACACCTAATGTTTTATCGGGAAACAATAGCCAATATAGCAACTGTATGTACTATTCATACCTAATTTTTTTGTGGGAGGCAATAGCCAATATAGCAACTGTATATAAAGCATCAGGATGATATTTTTACCATAGATACACATTATAAGTCAAGTCCAACTGCAAGAAAATAGACCCTGATCTTTCATCACATAATGAGCAAGTAGATTAGGGTCTGTGTTGTTTGTTCTACTCATTACTCCTAACAGACTGCAGAGACCCACATCTACCAACACATTAGGCTGAGCAGTTGGACCCAGCTTATAAGCAAATACACTTAATACATATGAAAAAATTTTTTTTCCATTCAGATTTATATTGTGATATGTAAAAAGGACCTTATTATATTTTTCATCTAAAAGTAATGAAATAAAATATTGAAGTCCATATTTTCCAACTCTTGTGTCTCGGGCAATGCTGTATAGTGTAAACTAGCAGTATGTTGCAAAATGTCATCCTGTCTTCATAAATTTTTAATAGTAACATTGCAACTTTAAACTGAACACTTTTACATTATTTATTTCAAACCCAGTGATACTAGTAGAAATTTACACATTTTTAATCATTACTGATTGTTTCTATTGAAGTTAGAAGAACTGCAAATTTCTTGGTACTGATTTTTTTCAGTTCACTGGCTCCATTTATTTTATTTCATGGTATGTACATTAGCCATTAAAACTTTGATCTAAGTTTTCATGAAGATTGAATCTGAATTTATATATTGTAAAATAGTCAAACATTTTATCTTCATTTTTATTTTGAATGTGCTGATAGACTTTTTAAACAATCATTTTAAGACTTCGGCTGGACATGTGTACATTCCCCTGAATGATTTGAGAGGAAACACTGTAGTGGATATATACGGAATAGTCAGGTTCCTGAAAAAGCCATACAAGACCAAGGGTAGTGGTATGTTTCTCATTAGTATAAACATTGCAATTGTCATAATTTACTTTGTTGTAGGAACATAGAGTTTTAACTATTGTACAATTATATAACTAAAGTTTCATTGCTTAATAACAGAACATAAGTACAAAATATATCTAAAGGATTTTGTATTACATTACTGTCAAAAAAACACTTCTTCAAGCATTAAGGATTTTTTATAATTTTTATTTTCTCATAAGGTTTACCACCTACATATGGATTTTTCATATTTTTTTTCTTTTGTTTCCATGTTTCAAGCAATGTATGGAATAATTTGTAATGTCCATCTATTTGTGTGCATATTTTTTAATTAATACTCGACTGGATGAAATCGGTGTAGCCCTAATTCAGTTTCATTCATCTGCCTGACCTGACCATCCATTTCACAACATAACTTTAAAGACGAATGTTGGATTTGAGCCAGATTTGGTATACAGCTTTGTATTGTTGAGAATGTGGAATAATTTGATTTCCAGACTTATCTGTCATAAGAGTTATGGCCCTTGATTGACCGTCCCACTTGGGTTTCCACATCATAGTTTTACCAAGGAATGTTGGATTTTTATCAAATTTAGTATGTACCTTGATATTGATGAGATCATGAATGAGTTGCATTTGATGCCCTTACATCCCCTGATTGCCAATTCTCCACACTTTGGTTTCCCAAAACAAGTTACTAATTTTTTGGCCCTGCTAAACAAATTGTTGCTAGTGTGGCACTGCATATGAAACGATCACTAATAGTCCTATTTTATCTGTAACATTCATTCTGCTTTATTCAGGTATAGAGAATTCAAACTTTGAAATTTACAAATGGTCTTAGAACTTTATTTCACTCTTTAAAGATGGCCGTATGGGAACGGAGATTGTCAGACTGTAATAAATAACTGTGACAGTCATGGAGATGTGCCTTATAACAAGAGATTTCATTGTTTTGTAACCTAGAAGCAAAAATAATAATAACTTTAAACCTTTTTAAATAAAAGGACATTGGCAATGGGAGAGAATTAATGCAAGTTAAGTTACTCAGACATTGATTACGATAATTTTATATGTTGTTGTACTTAAATTTATGGAAGTGTATAATCTTTTCTTGAGATTCTGCTTGCAGCAATACCAATTTGACAATACTTGTTACTTGTTTTAGTTGTAAACTGCTTTCTCAAGTACATGTGATTGTGTTATGCAGATTACTGCCTGGTGATCAGCCTGTTTGATCAGTCACTGTCAGATCCAGACCAGAAACTTAAATGTTTGTTGTTTGCCAAGGATATGAACAGACTTCCTCAGGCTGAAGTGGGAGACATCATTCGATTCCACCGACTTTCTGTGAGTAAGATGTTTACACCAATATTACTGCTCATAGATCTAGATCTGCCAGAGTAAAATTCATTAGCAGATTAAGGTCTTTGGTTTTCATTTACAATCATGATCAGACATTGATCAGACCTAGATTCAAATTGGTATATAAATATTCAATCACAGGACATAAGTATTGTTACAAAGCATAGTTACAAAGTGCAGCGCACTATAAATAGAACACCTGTTACATATTCGACCCCATACACATAGGCCTGCCTGTGAACTGTTACGTTTAACAGCAATTTTAACCATTTTACATTTTTGGTACACATCTATTATACGTGGAAAAATTTAAGAGTAAAATCTGATTGTTATAGCTGTGTAATTATTTTTCACAGAAGAATTTTTTATGTGCTTTGAAATCTTGAGAGAACTTGTTCACCGTCATGTCAGTGAGGCCGCATGACCAACCGTAGCTGCCATTTCTCATACTCAAAATTTTTCGTCTGTGTCTACATCACTAATTCATCTGAATTTGATAATTTATAAAAACTAATTACTGCCTACGTCAATATCAGAGCCTTTACCTAAGTTACTGAATCTTTCATAGTTGTGATTCTAATCGTGAAAACTTCGTAAGTACTGAATGAAATCTGTGACCGCCATTTTGGAGAGTGGAGATTATGACCCAGTTACTTTAAATAGCAGATATCGACCAGTGTATAAACAGTGACCATGTGATCTGACATAATTGTCATTCGAAGAAATGAATGTAGTGTCTAATATGGGGTTTTCCCCGAAGGTGGCACTACGAAAACTGGCTTAAAATGGCTGATGTCTACAGTTGACGTCAAAAGCGCTTCTGTGCGACTGGAGTTGAGGCGTGAAAAGGCGCTTCCATGCGAATGATGTGGAGGCGTCCAAAGACGCTTGCATGAGGTAAAGGGTTAATAGGCACTCCTATAAGATGTATCTCTCTTTTCTTTGCATCATGTATTATATCATGGATGTACATTGTATTGGGGTTTTGAGATTTGACACATGTAAACAAAATCAGAAAGGTTTGGTCAGCAAGCTTTATTGATCTAAATGGAATTCTAAAATTTATGTTGTTGTATTATCCAAGTCGTTGTAAATAAAATGTCAATATCATGATACCACTTTAGGACCAACAGTAAGATTAATAGTCTGATTGTTAAAGGTGTCAATGGGTACTTGGTATTCATAATTACCCAGGTAATACAATTAGCCACAGGGTACCAATTTAGTTCATGTAAAAAACACACAAAAAAACACAATATTTCCAAGTTCTGATCAAAGATTATATCTGGCGACATCAGGAGCAAGTGAGACACAGAATAATGAGTGTAGTTCGAGGCTTGTGTCATTTCAGTGTTGGCTACTGTGCATTTATCAATCGTATTCCTCTGTCTGCTGATCGTTTTAAAGTGTGCAACCATTTGGCTATGTATTTCAAATAGTTTCCTTATTTTCTATTTATAGTAACTGTTTGTGACACATTTCCAAGAAAGCAGATGAGTTTCTTGAATTTGGAACTGTCACAGATTCATTATAGTTTGATACATACTTAAGTAGCAGACCACTCCATGTTGAAAAAACCATGACACCAAATATTAAGTGAAATAGGCTTTATTGATGTGACTTGTAGATGTTTTTTGACTGAAAAATGTTAGAGGAGAGGGATTTTGTTAAACTGAAGAACATGTTGCATCAGGAAAAGCACAAATCAATAGCACTTCACAGATTTTGAAAGAGGAATTTGAGAGTGATATAATACATCATTCAGAGTTTGTGGACTTGACTTTAGGACCTTTCAGCTTAAGTTAAGCATGCGATATAGACTAGTTGTATTGAATGTTGTGTTTAAATAGTGTATCATTTTGTTTGTGTTAGTATTATTATACTAATCCAATATATTTTATAGCTGTTTTGTAACAAGAATTTGAACTAACTGCAGATCGAGTTTAGTTGTCAAAATAAATGGACGTTTTCATACAGTTTTCTGTAAATACGACATGTAATGTAGATTACTCTTTTTCTGCTCAGATGGTGCTTTTTTGCCACTCGTATTAGTAATAATTGCGATTTTACCTCTCAGGTGGGTTGGTGGGTTTGACAAGTTTGAACTTAAAACAAAGCAGTTCAGGTTCACATCTAATATAATTTCCCTTTGATCAGGTTCCAGGATAACTTATCATTAGGATCGATGGGTACCTACCGTATATACACTTGTGTATAAGCTGAATAATTTAGGAAAAAATAAAGTCCTGGAAGAAGGTGGGTCGGCTTATCCACGGGTCAATATCTAAACTTGACAATTTTTAGGTTTTTTTATTGACTACTGTAATGGCTGTAAATCTTGAGACACAAAGCAATAATTTTGTCCATGTCCTAAGACATGGGCATGTAAAAATACTTTAACTTTTGGTGACCCAACAATTATTAAACTGTTACACAGTACTATGATTGATTTTGTTATTATTTTGCATGTGCATATTTTCTGATTTCTCCGGCACAAAGTTAATTAAAGGTAAATACAGACTTTATAATTCGCGTGGCCGGTTGAGTTTACCAGGGAGACCATGCTGAACTATAGTGAAAAGTACTTATACAATGCAAAGCGTGCATAGCGTCACTTAAATCATTACTTATTCCCAAACATATTAAATGCAGATTTTGCTTTATTCATTGTTTCGACCAGATTGCATTCTTCCAGCTAACATTTAAGCTAGTCCTTTATAGCTGTTTCATTTACGTTGAATCACGCGCTCACGAGTTACCCATTTTGAATGATATAAGCGATCCTACAAATTGAGGTAATATTTTTAAAAAGGTACACACGTTTATTGTACAAGGCATGTAACCATCATAATTTACTTGTTCGCGAAGAATGGTAATAATAAAGGCTAAAATTTTCATATAGTTCAACTAAGATCATCATCAATCAATTTTAGTTTTGTGTTTTAGCTGAACAAACATAATAACTTTCCACACAATGGAAAGCTTGATGTTTTAGTCTCCTTTGTTGATAGTGAAGTTTTGTGACAGAAATGCAGGCCAGTTAATCATTAAAACCCTGAAATTAGCTTGTGATAACAGGGAATTTTGACTGGTAACTATACAAGTACATTGATGTGTAGTTGCTTTTTTTCCTTAATATTAGCACGATTACCATAGTTTTGTAAAACGGGGGCAAAGGCATACCAAAATAGCCAGCCTCATGGTACCATACATGTGGCAACTATTTTCCCCTCTTTGTATATCCGACCATATTCCCTTATTGTAAACTCGTAAAGCATTTAGTAATGATTAGTATAAAACATGTATTCTGAGTTAGTTTTTTGAAGACACATTTGCTGCTTGGTATGTATTTTCATTCTTTCTTTAATAATTTTAACAATGGTAATTATCATATATGGTATAAAAATGTTTCTTTCATGGGAATGGCTTTATAGCATGTGAAGTTACAGCATTCGTAGTGATCATTCTTGGGATTGAAATTAATTGTGGATGATTTTATTGTTGTAGTTTAATTTTTTGTTCTGGTTTATTTTTTATATTTTTGTATTATTGTAGAGGTAAAAGAAAATCATAAATTTATGTGAAAAATTGGAAGATATTTAATCGGGAGGTAGGCATGGAGCGACCTCAAATATCTGGAGTTTTTTTTTCTTCCATCGTGAAAGTTGACAGGTATGGTGTATGTTCGCTTACATCAAAGCAAACTACAACTCAGCTTTTACGGTATTAGCATCGAACCATATTGTCTTTGTTCATTGTGTTGTTATACTGGGATTACATTTTAATGAGTTAGGTATTTACAACTTAAGAGGAAAGTAAAAACGTAATTACTGGTGCACTGATATATAATTTCCAATGCAATAATGCATAAACAAACAATCGAGTCAAAAGTGAGAGGTTGTTGTTGTTGTTGTGGGGTTTAACGCCATTTTTCAGCACACGATAGGCCATACATGGCGGCCAGTATTAATGGTGGAGGAAGAACTCAGGAAATCCCCGGAAAGAACCACTGACTCTTGAGAAGCTACTGGCAAGCTTTCTCACATACCCACATTGGCTGATTCTGAGACTCGAACACATGCACAGAAGTGAGAGGTAGTGTTGTAACAGCAACTTGTGAATGCTAAATTCTTGTTATTGTTCGATCAAATTATACACAAATCTAAATTAGGCAGAAACAGTAAGAAAACAGAAAGTCAAATAAATTACTTTTCAAACAAGCTTATACCATTTCTTTTTAATAATCATGCAATCTAATCTTGAGATAAGTATACAAAAGTCATGTAATTTTAAAAAAAATATAACTTTGACTAAATAAATGCATTTAGAACTTACCTTGTACATCTTCAGATATCTCAGAGTTGTAGGTCGGCTTATACGCAGGTCATGCACTTTTTAGTGTTTATACCTGTTCAGTTTGGAGGGGTCAGCTTATACGCAAATGAGTATATACAGTAGTTGACTTTTCCTCAAATTTTGATATCTTTATTAATAGTATCACATGTTGTATTGCTGCAGCAGTCCTACAGTGTGGGACATCAACCCTGATATTTATGTGTTTTGGTCTCTGTGTTACTGCCTAAATAACAGCATTTTGTATTGTGTTTTGACAGATTCAGACGGAAGTGGGTAATGCCAGAATCTGATTAAGATGATGTCTACTTGTTGAACAAAACAAATAAAAATATACTTCTTGAACAAAATGAATAAAAGTATACTAATGTTGAAGAAAGTGTTTAGATGGCTTTGTTTCGTTCAAGATACTTATCATCCTTTTAACCAATTTCAGCATTCCCGGCTTCCATTGCATTCCAACCAGTTGAAATGTAAGTCAACAGATCTTGAAAACATGTCTATTTGCTTCTGTCAGAATTCGGATTTATTAGAAAAAAGACATAGGAGTAAGTAAAGTCCAGTTAAAGCGATGTGACTTGTAGAAAAGAGTTGATATGGGCTGTCTTGTGTGTGAGGTATTGAATTCCTACAACTTTGGCCTTTCATTCACCTCTCAGTTGACCAGGGAGCACGCTACACAGTGCTGCTTTTTAGGCAGTAAGACAGTGACCCAAAAATATGAATTTTGTGTTGTACTGGTAGTATCATATGTTGTATTGATAACAATGGAATAACATCTTTATTTGATTAATTATGTTGATATTATCATATGTTTGAAGTGTAAGATGTTTTGATACAGATAGTGAAGTATGCAGGAGAGCTGCAAGGACAAATGAAGCCAGGGACATCCTGGGTGATATTCTGTCAAAGTATTGGGGGTTCACTTGATGTTATCAAGGCCTCGTCAGTGAACTACACAATTACAGATGAAGATAAAAACAGGGTAGGGATCAAATTACATAATGGTATCTTGTGATTGATATACAGATAAATCAGATTATTCTGGACATTTTTCTTCCCATCCATTTTAGTTAAATAAATAACAAAGAGTAATTTAATAATCATGGTACCTCCCAACCCTATTTCAACCCCAAGCCTTAGTATGAGCACTCATCACATTTAAGCAATCACCTGTTTTAACAGCCCTGTTTATCAAGGTCCGTAGATGCTTAACATAGGTTTTTGGTTTGACTGCAGTTTTAAAAATAATAATATAGGAAATTTGTTCTTGTAAATGTTGTTGTGGGGGTTTTTAACGCCATTTTTCAGCACAAGATAGGCTATACATGGCGGCCAGTATTAATGGTGGAGGATGAACCCTGGAAACCCCCGGAAAGAACCACCGACCCACAAGAAGCTACCGGCAAGCTTTCTCACATACCAACACTGGCTGAATCCAAGACTCGAACCCACGCAGACAGAGGTGAGATGGCAGTGATCTGTAACGGAGAACGCTTAGACCACTCGGGCACTAGGGTATAACTGCACTACAGTTCACATGGCCTCTTAGTTGCAGTTTTGTCTGTGTGTTTTGTTGTCATATGTTGAAACCTTTAAGAGCTTTTCTTTGCTTGAAATAGGGTCAGGAAAAAAAAGCACCAAAGCATAAAGGTAATAGAATTTTTCACTAAATGTAACCTCATGCATTTACATAAATATAATAACCCCCAAATATAAAATCTGGAATCCTTTGCCAGAAAATCTGCAGCTTTTATGAGAAATGTGTACATTTTTATTGACATATCAGCCTCTTTCATTTCTTTCTGTAGAATGTCATATTTTCTATTTTTGTGTTCATCGTTTTAAAAAAGTTGCATCAATAGAAAATAAATTATGTTTTTATTATTATTATGCATAAGCATTCATATTAATATTAATCCCATTTGTTGTAGTGCAAACACTGTGAATGTTTAATAGTTTAAAATTGGAAGGAATGTTGGTGTGCATATGAGACCTGCAACAACATTTCTGGTTTGTTTGGGTTAAGCCCACTTTTTTAATGTGCTAGTTTTTGTTAGATTGTGTTAGGGTCAAGGGTAAAGTATTTTGCCTAAGGACACAACACAGCAGTTGACTGGGTATGGTTTGGGAATCAAACCCAGTACCCCTAAATAGAAGTCCAGCATACTCCACAATGACCTGAGAGAGGAATTTCATGGTTTTATCACAGTTTTGCAAGTTCATGAATATTATAAAATACTTAGCCAACATGAATTGTATTCTGCAGCAATGGGAAGTAAAATAGCTGCCATTACATACACTGATCGAACTCTTGTCATGTGTAAATAAAATATAGTGCAGAAATGAGGTAATATATATCTGAGATGTGATTATGTCAAGCTACTGAAATAACTTACAAAATCTCCCTTCATTGAAAAAGTGTGGTGCACCACTTTCTCTATAACTTGTGCACAACGGGGTCCAAAAACATAGACCACACTATAAGTGAGGGTGCAATTTATCAAGAGACCTCCATAACAATATGAAATGATGCTGTCCTTGCTTGACATAGAGAAAACTGTGAAGGGGTGGAATATGGTAACTGGTCTGTTGAATGGTTGAATAATTGTTTAAAATCGCATTGGGAATAATTGTCAATAAAGTGCTTTTTCTAACTAAGTTAATTGCTTTTATGCAAAAATGACCATTATTTTTAAGATGACCAACTGCTGAGAGATCAATAACATAATTCCACCTGGTTTCAGCAACCATCACGTGTGCACAAAAACCTTGTGTATTACATCATTGCTTTGTGTTGTTGTTTAGTAGTCTGGTTCCCTTAACTATATATTCCCTGCTTTACTCTCTGTGGTAGTGGAATGCAATGCAATACTAAGCAGGGAACCAGACTAGTTATTTACTCAAATTCACAATCAAACAAGATTCGTTTTGTTAAAAATTCCCAGAACATTTAGTTTGTGAAACAGCCATCATCGTCGACAATCAGTTTTTTGTATTGTTCTATTAGTAAAATATTGATGCCATGATTTCATTGCAAGTAATAGTAGAACTTCTCATCCATGAGGAAATCCCAGAGTGCCAATTCAATAATTACAAATTAATTACAAACTCTGAAACTAGCTTCTCATTAATAAAACGTATCTGTGAAACAGAAGTTTATGTCCTCAAGTATTTGCTTTGTTGTCATGCTATCTTTGGTAACATTCGTGAATGAGTATGCTAATTTAAGGTACTTAAATTAGATTACATTCACCCCAAAATTGTTAACAGTGTTCAGTTGATCAGTTGAAATGAGTTGACCTGACACTTGACCAGGGCTGCTAACTCTTACACATTTTGGATTTGTATGACTTTTAACATTTCATTTATTCCAGCCCCTTTATTTGATACAAATGCATAATTAACATGGTAATACAAGGAGGTCAGCTTCAAGTTCACTGCAACAATACAATAAATACTTATGCAAATCAAAACACTGTCGGCACTTAATTAGGTTCTCACAGAAATGCTTGCGGACATAGCTGTACAGTTATGGTAGATTGGCATATTTCACGTTTGAATACAACAGGGCACATTGTATTTATAACCATTACACCTAATTATGTCCCCAGTTTGGGAAATACCTCCTTCAACATTTTCTGTAATAACAATTCATAATGTAGGTTTTCGCTCTTAGTTCATTATTCTCACATGTTTCTGAGTTCCTGGAAGGCCAAATTTCATTTATGCATTGTATATCATTGTCATAAATCAAATAGTTAAATGAATTTATCTTATATTATGTGTTGAGCAAATTTCAAGTAAAGTTCACTTGACTATTTATGGCAGCACACAACAACAGAACCTGTTTATACTCTGCCCAGATATTTCTAGTGTAACCATGTGTTTCTCTGACTATATTTAATATATTGAAGAGTTGGAATAATTATTTGCCCAGCACCACTACACATTCTAGCTTAGTCATTTTATACTATCAGCCAGTCAGCTGTCAAGAATAGGCAGCATTTTCTGACATTCCAGGTCAGTGAACCATTCTCAAAAAATAATTAATTTGCAACCTGTTATTGTACTTAAATCCTACAAGTGTTTTGTTTGATCCACCAATATCCCCAAACACTCCAGGTCTTGCCTTCTCATCATATGTGCAAATTGGGACTCAATGCATAGATGTCAAGTGTCCTGTATTTTCCATATTTGGACCTGAATATGGCTGAACCTTTTTCTTGTTAAAAATCTGTTTTTTAATTAAAAAAATTAAAAATTTCCTTGCAATTGCTTGTATAGAATAGGCACCCCATTTCAATCAGAGAGTGAACATGTTGCATGTATATAGGGATAAAGAGTTTTAAAACATGATTGGCTCATTCTAAATTGAGGCTACCATGCCAGTCTTTAACCACCATATTGGATTGCACAAACAGTTGCTGTTATCACTGTATTTTATCTTCATTATACTCAACTTCTAGACATGTCGAAAAAAGATCCAGAATTTTCTCAAGTTAAGAAAAGAAAACTGGAAGGACAGTTGTTCCATTTTGTTTAGATTTGTGAAACCATCTAATAAAGGAGAAAACCTTGCATTTTGCAAATTGTTTAATTGTGATTTCACAATTGGACATGAGGTACCTGTGACACAAAACAGCATGAAAAAGCTAATAAACATCATCTTGCTGCTTCACCATCATCAACACAGCCTGAATTTACAATGTGTGTAATACCAGAGAGAGCCTTGGTGTAATTCAATCAGAAGTTTGTTCTACTAAATTTCATTTAGAAATGAACCTTCCTCTTTCAGTTGCTAGTGTTGCTAGCAATTTATTTTGCACACTATTTCTAGAAAGAACAGTCACAAAGGATTAAACGCATGCTAGTCTGAAAATCACAAAGAATTCAGATCACCAGTGAAAGATGGCACATTGGAGTCAATAGTGATTGGGAAAAAAACAAGGTGTGGAAGAAGGCTCCTTTGAAGAGTATGTGTCTGAGTGTGAGTGTGTTGCACTCTTGCATCTTCTGAATGGGCATCCAAATGGAATAGGGTGCCCATTTAGACGCTGCAGGAGAGCAATACATGCATCTTTGATAGATAATGAAGTAAGTTATTGTTCTACTTTACTGATTGTTGTAATGTTTTAAATAGTTAAATATGCATTAAAGTTGTAAAAATCAGTATTTGTTCATGAAAATCAGTATTTTTGTCATCAGAACAATGCTTTGTAATTTCTTATGTACAGCCCTGACGGTCTGGGCTTAGGAATATATGTACAGACTATCCTTTCATCTCAGAGTAATGGGCCAAGGGATGAATGCATGAGCTGTCTTTATAGATCATGTACAGCCCAGAGGGTATGGGCCAAGGGATGAATACACAGGCTGTCTTCAGTGCTCATGTACATCTCAGGGGGTGTGGGCCAAGGGATGAATACACAGACTGTCTTCAGTGCTTATGTACAGCCCAGGGGGTATGCACCAAGGTATTAATACACAGTCTGTCTTCAATGCTCCTGTACAGCCCAGAGGGTATGGGCCAAGGGATGAATACATGGGCTGTCTTACGCTCATGTACAGCCCAGAGGATCTAGGCTAAGCAACATTCTTTTGATATTTGCTGTGATAATGTTTGATCAGGTTAATTGTGGATTTCTATTCCATAGTGGCAAGTTTTCAACCTTCACAGTTGTCAAGTGATGCATATGCACTGGAAACAAGCACAATTATTGGTTCATGCTCCAGAGACAGAAAGTGTATATATTTCTTGGGCATGTACAGCTTCATTGAACTTTTGCAATATTAAAAATTCCATAATGTCTTTTATTATTCATCATTCAGATTTGCATGCTGCCACGGTGCACATGGAAGGCCAAATTCTATTCAAATATTGCAATATAATCAATAATTAAATGAATCTTTCTCATGTTGTATGTTGTACAGGTATAATTTGTCATATCAAAATAACATAACACATGTATTATATAGTTAGAAGGTATTGGTAAGTATAAGATATCAGTTTTTAACACCACATGGCAACAAAGTAAACTCCTGTGTATTTTTTTAAAAAACCCAGGTATTTTACCTACTTCAGAGTTAGATAGCAATGGTCTTCAAAAATCAGCCCTTGAATTTTTGCAGATCCCTAGCTGGCAAGAACAGACATTTCAGGCCAGTAAGAAAAACCAAATACCAAAAAGTGACTCACAGGAGGTTCTAGCAATGACTAAAATCTGTTGCTGATGTAAATTTGCATTAGTGAGGAAAGGCTTGTAAGGTGCTTCAGAGTTCATAGCAGATGTCCATTTCACTTTTTGAACTAGTTTTTTCCCATATGATAACACATTTTCCAGTTATAGGTTTAAATTTAAATTTCATGACAAATTCTCTTGCTGGTCAGCTGTGGTTTTGTTGCACATCATTTATTGAGTTTCTACTCCAAAACACTTGCTTGCATCAGAGAGAACTTTGGTTATGTCCATCTTGAGATTAAGAAGCCTTCAGAGCATAGACCCTTCCAAATGCCTCTGTGTTTGACTTAGTCCACCTCCCTTGCCAATATTCTGTGGAATGGTTTAAATGAGACACAAAGTTGGGTATGATTTTTGTAGAGCCTCAATTTTTCTGTGCTGACTGTATTGTCCTGGTCTTCTGCAATCTAGTTTGAGACATTGATATTGCTTCTAGTGCCTCAGTGATTTGCTCCTTTTTCTCTGTTGTTTATGGGAATAATAATAGAAAGTGTAAACTTGTTGCACTGTTTCTTGAAATTTTGTAAGTTAAGAAACATTTTTACTTGCATCTAATGTTCCCAGTTCTAGATTGTGTACCACACAGTATATAGTAACTAACATTTATTCAGTTCTCTCCTCAGTTTTCTTGGTAATTCTTTTTTCCCCCTTAAGCCACCCCATCAGAATTAATCCTAGAATTTTCTCCTTCAGTACTGCACTTGATGAATCAATAGTTTCAAGCCCACTGTTAGTTGCTTTCAAGACACCATCTACTGATGTGAGATTAACATCTACAGTTGTGTAGCAGGCTGGACATCAGCTTCATTATTTTCTAACAGTCTTGCTCAATGACAGATGTATCAGTATACTCGTCATTTAATTTCTAACAAATACAGTGTATTACTCAGTGATAGATGTATAAATAGACCCATGAGCTACATGTATAATAAATAAAGTCTGTTGCACAGTGACAGATGTATCAATAGACTCATCAGCTACTTACCTAACACAATACATTCTTTTGCTCAGTGACAGATGTATTAACAGGCCCATCAGTTACATATCTAACAAATACACAACATATCTAACAAATGCACAAATGCAGTCTGTTGCTCAGTGATAGATGTATCAATAGGCTCATCAGCAACATATCTAATAAATACATTCTTTTACTCTGTGACATGTATGAATAGACCCGTTAGCTACATATCTAATAAATTCTGTCTCATGCTCAGTGACAGATGTATCAATAGACCCATCAGCTGCATATTTAATAGTCTGTTGCTTAGTCACAGATGTATCAATAGACCCATCAGCTACATATCTAATAAATAAAGTATATTGCTCAGTGACAGATGTATCAATAGACCCATCAGCTACATATCTAATAAATAAAGCTTATTGCTCATTGACAGATGTATCAATAGACCCATTAGCTTCATATCTAATAAATTCTGTCTCATGCTCATTGACAGATGTATCAATAGACCCATTAACTACATATTTAATAAATAGTCTGTTGCTTAGTCACAGGTGTATCAATAGACCCATTAGCTTCATATCTAATAAATTTTGTCTCATACTCATTGACAGATGTATCAATAGACCCATCAGCTACATATCTAATAAATAAAGTCTATTGGTCAGTGACAGATGTATCAATAGACCCATCAGCTACATATTTAATAAATAGTCTGTTGCTTAGTCATAGATGTATCAATAGACCCATCAGCTTCAAATCTAATAGTCTATTGCTTAGTGACAGATGTATTAGTAGATCCATCTAGTACAGACAGATCTGGCATTTTTAGCTTGTTCTTTTACTTGTTCAATTTCACTTAATGCAATATGTGACACAAACAGTTTACAACTGTCTCAGTTTCTGTACATTGTGTCCAAATCAGTACCATGTCTCTCTTGTAGATAGGCTACATTATTGTTATTGTTCAGGATTTAAATCTTTCATCCAGTATATCTTTTCATCTCTGAGAAAGCTACCCAATGTATATCCACATATATATGCTAGCTTCCATGTTCTCACTTTTGTGTCTTCATATTTCCTCCCAAACCGCATCCAATAAAGAGAGCAGATGTTTGGCCTGCAAGGTTTGGATGTTCTCATCAATATCAGCAAAAGATAATAATGGCAATGTTGTGTTCCATCCATTAGGTACTACTTTTTCAACAATGGGGTAAACATTCATATATTTTTCCTTTTCTCCATTGCTTAGTTGTCTGCAAAATTGCAGACAACTAAGCGATGGAGAAAAGGAAAAAATTTATATCAGATGATGTGGACTGACATGCATTGATATCTGTAATCTTTCTCTTCTCTTGCCACCTCTTACTTTTCCCTTTCTTTCCATTTTTCCACTCTGCTACACTACACATGTTTTTGTTATAAAGCAAAGTTACCTTTATAACCTGTTCTATGCTCTGGCCTTGCGACCATTTACCCCAGAAGTTTGTCAAAAAGCCACTTGGTGTTCCTATTGGTTCTATACTGACAACAAAATAAGAAAAAGTAATTGATATTATTTTTAAGATGCTAAGATTAAATGCTGTTGAACTTTGGCATTTCCTAAAGATAGGGAACTCACACAGATTGATTCTCATGTTGAAGATTATCATCTACTTGGCACAAGGATGAATAGATTGTAAAATTTTACTTGGAACATCCAGTTTTACACAGTCATATTGTCTCCAAACCTCACTTATTTTACATATATCTATAAAAGTGTTCACATACCACTCCTGCCCTACCCACACCCCCAAGCTCCACCCATTTAGAGATATATTGAAATTCTCAAATTGTTGTGTACATATCAAGTGCCTTCTGCCCCTCCCTCCATCACATTTATATCCCTGAGTATGAAATCTCTTTATCCAAGATGGTATAAAAGTTGCACAAAAAAAAATTCCACACATGCTTGCACATGCAGGATCACATTATCTCCCCGACTTTCTCTTAGAAAACCATGCTTATGATGTTTTAAACACGCTGTTTAGGAAACAAGATAAAAGATATAAAAAGACTCAATGATGATGTGGTACCATTCAGAATAAATTGTTATGTATAGGTAAGGAAATTATGAGAAAAATTAAAGGAAGCTGAGAATTAGGGTTTTTTGTAGAAATGTGAAACTGCAATGGGCCTTTATCTTGTAAATCTCTGCTTGTTTTATCAAATGCATAACATTTCCATTTAGGTTTTGTTATCAATTTTTGCATCATAGTCATTGTATATACTTGCCTGTAAGTCAAGTGCAGCTACAAACTGTCCAGACCCAGATCTGCCAGTGCATTATGCAATGGCAGATCTGGGTCAATATTGTTTGCAGTTGAACTTGACTTATAAGCAAGTATATATTGTACTATGCCTCATATTTAGGTAAATTTATAGTAAAGTATATATGGTGATATGCTTTATATTTAGGTCAAGAATCTGAGAGAGTGGGTCGTGTCCAAAAATTTTCCTGATAAGACATGCAGTCTAAAGGAGCTCTACCCAGGACTTTACTTTGATCTTGTTTGTCAGGTATACTATAGCTGTCAGGAGATTTCTTGACTGCTAAGAAATTTGTCAGTTAATGTTGAAATTTGTCAGTTAATATCTTAGTGAGGTAAATGTTTACAGGATATTAATGTGAAATTACAAGTTTTTCTCTAAAATGCATGTTTATATTGTGATCAATAACATAAATCAGGTCCATCTGTTAATGAACTTAATGATCAGGTCCTCAAATTTTCCAGACCATATTTTCCAAATTTGTAGTGGAGGTTCATGTACACGATGAACAGACTGACATAGTTCTACATATTTAGTTTACATTCCAGCTTAGTAGTATGAGGAAAATAAAGTTAGCTTGTTAAAATACTTTATTTGTTTCTGTATTTTACCAAACTAATTCATCTGCCAAATTTGCTTGTTACATAGACAGGCATGCCAGAATTATAGAAGACAACATAATGCAGCAGATGTTATTTATTATCATCCAAGGTTACACTGTTAATGTGATATCTGATTTCATGTCATTTAGGTTGTCTCCACGTGTGTGATAGAAGATGGTGTCTGTCTACTCCTTAGAGTATGGGATGGAACAGTTCCTAACTAGTAAACAGTCTTTGTTTCTTACTGGCTCAGTCTGTCTATCTGTCTTTCTGTCTGTCTGTTACTTGTATACCTACAAATATTTGAAAAATCTATGAATTTGCTTTACAAAACAGTCTGAATATGTAGTTTATTGGAAATTATTGACATCTAACTTATTTTCTTCTGATCAGCAGTGGTAGTGTTATCAACTCTGTGTTAAAGTTTGTGTGCAAGCTCTTAGCTCCAAACATCCAGTAAGAATTGGATGCAACTTCTATACTGAATATGTAGGAAGTGAAGATTGCTTTTTTCCCTCAGAATAAATCCAACCACACAGAGGGTTCAGGCAGAATGTTGTTATACAATTATTACATTTTGCTGATCGAATTCCATGTGCATTGTTATACAACCAGCATTGGCTCATGGATCATAAACACTTTATGAGACTCTTGTCAGAAATTAAGAAAGAACTAAAGGGCAACTTTTATAAATATTTTCCACCTATCTTCAGTTTTTGTCAAACAGTGAGAAATGGAGTACATTTATTGTAAGCTTTTGTCGAAACAGTGAGAAACAGAGTACATTTATAAGCTTTTGTCCAAACAGTGAGAAATGGAGTTCATTTATAAGCTTTTGTCCAAACAGTGAGAAATGGAGTACATTTATAAGCTTTTGTCAGAACAGTGAGATATTGAGTACATTTAATTTATAAGCTTTTGTCCAAACAGTGAAACATGGAGTACATTTATAAGCTTTTTCTGAATTGTGAGAAATGGAGTACATTTAATTTATAAGCTTTTGTCCAGACAGTGAAAAATGGAGTACATTTATAAGCTTTTGTCCAAACAGTGAGAAATGGAGTACATTTATAAGCTTTTGTCCAAACAATAAGAAATGGAGTACATTTATAAGAAGCAGAGTGAGACTAACTCTATTGATAATCAGAAGGAAATAATCGAAGTGACACTGTGATAAAATCTCTGAAAAGTGGGTAATACTTACAATGCTTAAGTTTGTATGATTTATACTGGCTCAAATTGTGATGGGGCATTTAGTACAGTAAAGCGCATGTGATTTTGTCATTTCTCTATGGTGTGGATGAAGATACTGTAGAAAGGATTTTGAAAAGATTCCTCTACAGTGTGTCCTGATGGAATTCTCAAGGCTTCTTTTGGAGAACAGCTATGCGCACCACACTTTCTCACAGAGTTGCACATCCAACAATTATGGTGGAGTGGTAGTGGTGCAGTTTAATGTTTATGACCTCAGCAAGCTTGTGTCAAAGAGTTTCCTTGATAGAAATAGAGCACAATGTGAGTTATCAACATCATTACCCTTGTAAATAAAGGAAATATTTGTATTCTTCCAAATCAAATTTTAGATAACATCTACGTAATGTAATGACAGACTTTATTAATACTGTATATTAAGTAAAGCATCTAATTTTTCATGGCTTTTATTGAATGAAAGTCCTAAGTTATCAAAACCTTAGACAATATATCAGTAATATGTTACCTGTCACTGTTGTGTAGCTTACTTTTTTTGGGATTGAAATCGCCTTCATCCATATATTAAAAATTCCAAATATTCCATTAGATGGAAAGTTCATAACTGCAATCAACACAGATCCGACCTGTTGGACATAGTGGCCTGTGCACAGTAGCCATCATCCTTTTTTGGACAGATTTTGATATTTGTTCAATTAAAAAATGTTTTTAGAAACATTGCCCTTTTCTTATGTCAAGAATCTATTGTGGCATCAGAATATGTTTTTCGATATTCCAAGAGTGTTTATACCTTCAGTCCATTGGCATTGTTTACTTGAGCACAGTATTACCTGTTTCATGAGTTTTAAGTGGCATTTTGTTGTCCTGTTTTATTAGCAGTCCATTGCATACTTGAGCACAGTATTACCTGTCTTATGAGTTTTAGGTGGCATTTTATAGTCCTGTTTTATCAGTAGTCCATTGTATATTTGAGCACAGTATTACCTATCTTATGAGTTTTAGGTGGCATTTGTTGTCCTGTTTTATCAGCAGTCCATTGCATACTTGAGTACAGTATTACCTGTTTCATGAGTTTTAGGTGGCATTTGTTGTCCTGTTTTATCAGCAGTCCATTGCATACTTGAGCACAGTATTACCTGTTTCATGAGTTTTAGGTGGCATTTGTTGTCCTGTTTTATAAGCAGTCCATTGCATACTTGAGCACAGTATTACCTGTTTCATGAGTTTTAGGTGGCATTTGTTGTCCTGTTTTATCAGCAGTCCACTGCATACTTGAGCACAGTATTACCTATCTTATGAGTTTTATGTGGCATTTGTTGTCCTGTTTTATCAGCAGTTCATTGCATACTTGAGTACAATATTACCTGTTTCATGAGTTTTAGGTGGCATTTGTTGTCCTGTTTTATCAGCAGTCCATTGCATACTTGAGCACAGTATTACCTATCTTATGAGTTTTAGGTGGCATTTGTTGTCCTGTTTTATCAGCAGTCCATTGTATACTTGAGGACAGTATTACCTGTTTGATGAGTTTTAGGTGGCATTTGTTGTCCTGTTTTATTAGCAGTCCATTGCATACTTGAGCACAGTATTACCTGTTTCATGAGTTTTAGGTGGCATTTTGTTGTCCTGTTTTATAAGCAGTCCATTGTATACTTGAGCACAGTATTACCTGTTTCATGAGTTTTAGGTGGCATTTTGTTGTCCTGTTTTATCAGCAGTCCATTGTATACTTGAGCACAGTATTACCTGTTTCATGAGTTTTAGGTGGCATTTTGTTGTCCTGTTTTATCAGCAGTCCATTGCATACTTGAGCACAGTATTACCTGTCTTATGAGTTTTAGGTGGCATTTGTTGTCCTGTTTTATCAGCAGTCCATTGCATACTTGAGCACAGTATTACCTGTTCCATGAGTTTTAGGTGGCATTTGTTGTCCTGTTTTATCAGCAGTCCATTGCATACTTGAGCACAGTATTACCTGTCTTATGAGTTTTAGGTGGCATTTTGTTGTCCTGTTTTATCAGCAGTCCATTGCATACTTGAGTACAGTATTACCTGTTTCATGAGTTTTAGGTGGCATTTTGTTGTCCTGTTTTATCAGCAGTCCATTGTATACTTTAGCACAGTATTACCTGTTTCATGAGTTTTAGGTGGCATTTGTTGTCCTGTTTTATCAGCAGTCCATTGTATACTTTAGCACAGTATTACCTGTTCCATGAGTTTTAGGTGGCATTTGTTGTCCTGTTTTATCAGCAGTCCATTGCATACTTGAGCACAGTATTACCTGTTTCATGAGTTTTAGGTGGCATTTGTTGTCCTGTTTTATCAGCAGTCCATTGCATACTTGAGCACAGTATTACCTATCTTATGAGTTTTAGGTGGCATTTTGTTGTCCTGTTTTATCAGCAGTCCATTGTATACTTGAAGACAGTATTACCTGTTTCATGAGTTTTAGGTGGCATTTGTTGTCCTGTTTTATTAGCAGTCCATTGTATACTTGAGGACAGTATTACCTGTTTCATGAGTTTTAGGTGGCATTTGTTGTCCTGTTTTATTAGCAGTCCATTGTATACTTGAGCACAGTATTACCTGTTTCATGAGTTTTAGGTGGCATTTGTTGTCCTGTTTTATCAGAAGTCCATTGCATACTTGAGCACAGTATTACCTGTTTCATGAGTTTTAGGTGGCATTTTGTTGTCCTGTTTTATCAGCAGTCCATTGTATACTTGAGCACAGTATTACCTGTTTCATGAGTTTTAGGTGGCATTTTGTTGTCCTGTTTTATCAGCAGTCCATTGTATACTTGAGCACAGTATTACCTGTTTCATGAGTTTTAGGTGGCATTTTGTTGTCCTGTTTTATCAGCAGTCCATTGCATACTTGAGCACAGTATTACCTGTTTAATGAGTTTTAGATGGCATTTGTTGTCCTGTTTTATCAGCAGTCCATTGCATACTTGAGCACAGTATTACCTGTCTTATGAGTTTTAGGTGGCATTTTGTTGTCCTGTTTTATCAGCAGTCCATTGCATACTTGAGCACAGTATTACCTGTTTAATGAGTTTTAGGTGGCATTTGTTGTCCTTTTTTATCAGCAGTCCATTGCATACTTGAGCACAGTATTACCTGTCTTATGAGTTTTAGGTGGCATTTTGTTGTCCTGTTTTATCAGCAGTCCATTGCATACTTGAGTACAGTATTACCTGTTTCATGAGTTTTAGGTGGCATTGTTGTCCTGTTTTATCAGCAGTCCATTGTATACTTTAGCACAGTATTACCTGTTTCATGAGTTTTAGGTGGCATTTGTTGTCCTGTTTTATCAGCAGTCCATTGTATACTTTAGCACAGTATTACCTGTTCCATGAGTTTTAGGTGGCATTTGCTGTCCTGTTTTATCAGCAGTCCATTGTATACTTGAGCACAGTATTACCTGTTTCATGAGTTTTAGGTGGCATTTTGTTGTCCTGTTTTATCAGCAGTCCACTGCATACTTGAGCACAGTATTACCTGTTTCATGAGTTTTAGGTGGCATTTTGTTGTCCTGTTTTATCAGCAGTCCATTGTATACTTGAGCACAGTATTACCTATCTTATGAGTTTTAGGTGGCATTTTGTTGTCCTGTTTTATCAGCAGTCCATTGCATAATTGAACACAGTATTACCTGTTTCATGAGTTTTAGGTGGCATTTTGTTGTCCTGTTTTATCAGCAGTCCATTGCATACTTGAGCACAGTATTACCTGTTTCATGAGTTTTAGGTGGCATTTGTTGTCCTGTTTTATCAGCAGTCCATTGTATACTTGAGCACAGTATTACATGTCTTATGAGTTTTAGGTGGCATTTTGTTGTCCTGTTTTATCAGCAGTCCATTGCATACTTGAGTACAGCATTACCTGTCTAAGGATTTTTAGGTGGCATTTTGTTGTCCTGTTTTATCAGCAGTCCATTGTATACTTGAGCACAGTATTACATGTCTTATGAGTTTTAGGTGGCATTTTGTTGTCCTGTTTTATCAGCAGTCCATTGCATACTTGAGTACAGCATTACCTGTCTAAGGATTTTTAGGTGGCATTTTGTTGTCCTGTTTTATCAGCAGTCCATTGTATACTTGAGCACAGTATTACCTGTTTCATGAGTTTTAGGTGGCATTTGTTGTCCTGTTTTATCAGCAGTCCATTGTATACTTGAGCACAGTATTACCTGTTTCATGAGGGGCCCCGAGTGGTCTAAAGTGCTCTCCGTTACGGATCACTGCCATCTCACCTCTGTCTGCGTGGGTTCGAGTCTCGGATTCGGCCAATGTGGATATGTGAGAAAGCTTGCCAGTAGCTTCTCGAGGGTCGGTGGTTCTTTCCGGGGATTTCCCGGTTTCTTCCTCCACCATTAATACTGGGCGCCATGTATAGCCTATCGCGTGCTGAAAAATGGCGTTAAACCCTACAACAAGAACAACAACCTGTTTCATGAGTTTTAGGTGGCATTTGTTGTCCTGTTTTATCAGCAGTCCATTGCATACTTGAGCACAGTATTACCTGTTTCATGAGTTTTAGGTGGCATTTGTTGTCCTGTTTTATCAGCAGTCCATTGCATACTTGAGCACAGTATTACCTGTCTTATGAGTTTTAGGTGGCATTTTGTCCTGTTTTATTAGCAGTCCAATGTATACTTGAGCACAGTATTACCTATCTTATGAGTTTTAGGTGGTATTTTGTTCTGTTTTATTAGCAGTCCAATGTATACTTGAGCACAGTATTACCTGTTTCATGAGTTTTAGGTGGCTTTTGTTGTCCTGTTTTATCAGCAGTGCCCTTTTACCCTTGCCCTATAGTAATCAGGTCATCCATAATTGTTTCTACTTCATCTAATGGGGGGTGGGGTTCAGACTCTTGGGTAGGTATTGTCTTCCCATTCGTCTCCTATTTGCCTGTGACTTCTATTCTATAAGAAACATAAACAGATTCAAATGTTAATATCTGCAATGACCCACAGTATATAACTACACATCTTTCCTACAAATAGGGAAACTAAATCAGATATTGAATTAACACTAGAGAGAGATTATGGATAGAGAGATCTGGTAGTATTGAGCATCATATAATTTTATACCAAACAAGAAAATATGAACACACAAGCTATAATTGGTGGTTCAAGGAATTTCCGATTCTTTGTCAGAAAATAAAATGTAAAAATGTTTGAGTGCAATTTATTTTCATAGCGAGAGAGAGGGATTAGTCTTCCACATTATTATTCATTTCATCAATAAATTTAATACTGTTTTACTGTGGACCATTAAATCTACTGCTAATTACTGGCTCATAAATGAAGCTGTTAAATGACTCATCAAATCAGATGGCTTTATGTAATATAAATGACACCTTTCCCAAGCTGAAATTGGCATCCATGTTTAATGCTAATAGCTGTCAATAACCTGTAACCATGTGTTAACAAAAGCTACTGTCTTGATTTCTGCAGAACATCCATTCCAGTAAAATCATTGTTTGGAACAGGACATTTAAAGTTCCAAGGTGGGGTGAGGGGCTGTGATTCTTGAAAACGTTTAAGACTTAGTTTTGTTCAGATATGTAATCAAAATAAAGACTGATTCTTCAGTTGGAATCCAGTTGCAAATCTGATGTCTCATTCTTTCAGTAAGTGGCTTTTTTGCATTGGCTATTCAAATGTCAATCAGTAATATCTAATAATAATTTGTGCTGCACAAGACATCCAAGCATGTAATAGTGGTGATTTGCATTTATTTACCCCTGCACATTGAATAAGTGTGGAGGGGATTAACTGCCACACTGTATTGCATGCCAAAACAAAACAAAAAATTTAGTGAGCCATATCCCCACATCCCCCTTAGGTAAGATTTTGCAATTGACCATTTTCAGAAACATATTTTGTTACAGGGTCATAGAATATTGTATGTAGGGTCATAGAATATTGTATGTAGATGCCTTTGGGTGAGTTTACTAAATGTCCACCAAAACTAGGTTTGTAAAGTCACAACTTAGTAAGTTCAATCAAGTTTTATGTTAAGGTTTGTTTCTATAAGCATTTTGGAGTGCAAAATCATGCAGCTTTGTAGACGTGTTTTCGTGAAGCAACTCTCACCAGAAGTATGTTACCATAACCTATATTGGGGCCTCGAGTGGCCGAGTGGTCTAAAACGCTCTCCGTTACGGACCACTGCCATCTCACCTCTGTCTGCACTGGTTCGAGTCTCGGATTCAGCTAATGTGGGTATGTGAGAAAGCTTGCTAGTAGCTTCTCGTGGGTCGGTGGTTCTTTCTGGGGTTTTCCCGTGTTCTTCCTCCACCATTAATGCTGGCCGCCATGTATAGTCTATCATGTGCTGAAAAATGGCGTTAAACCCAACAACAACAACAACATAACCTATATTTCCTACCACAGTGACTTTTAAAAAATTGCATCTATGCCAGTTTCTGAACATTGTACACACCTTGCTGTGAAAAGTAGATCACTGTTGTGAGCCTTCATGCTCGATTAGCATATTTCTTGTTCATCTTTTGGACATCTTTCTATTGTCTAATTTTATAAACCTCATAAAGTGAAGCCTATTACCATAATTCTTATCATTTAAAATTGTAGATGAAAAAAATAATTATTTGTTTCAGAATATTAACAATTGTATTTAAAAAAATAATTATTATCTCAGAGAAAAGAACACATGTGAAAAATAAAGGGATGAGACCCATTCAAGGTCTGCATGACACACATTACTTGCCAACCTAGTAGTATTAATGTACCAAATAATCATGGTTTTTGTCTCATTTTGGTTTCAACTCATGAATCTAATTGTAATTTTAAAAAATAACACTCTAAAATACCTTTGTTGTTAATAGTGAGAGAAATATAAAGAGATGGATGAAACAATAACATTGTGCTGATGTGTAAAATCGCGTGTATTCAGGGTGTATTTCTTTGAAGCTGTAATGGTGTGTTATGTTGGCAATGTGATACAGATAGTTGAAGTTACAAAGGCTAGTATTGTTGCGTACATTTTGTCTAAAAAAATACATTTACATTTAATTTATTGTATACATTACTTGTGTTTGCATTTTTGTTTGACCTGATCATATGTACTTTTTCAGTCCAGTTCGAGTGATTGATACAGAGAAGGAGGACTGCCGAGTTCATAGTATAGCTGGGCTACATAGGAGGGCTGTAGGTTATTTGTATGATGTATGTCTCTTTGATGACCACTTTGAAGCTGGTAGTCAAATCAAGGTAAGGATCAGGACAAATTATAATGAACTGCAGTATGCAGTGTTATGTTCCTTCTTCATAAGTAAATGTATTGTTAGTAGCTAATTCAGTTTGCTTTATCATTTTAAATGGAGCACATGGAGATTGTAAAATATTAGGGTCAAGGCAGAGTTTGTGTACCATGATTAGAAATGTGTTTGTTGTTGTTGTTCTAGGGTTTAACGCCATTTTTCAGCACAAGATAGGCTATACATGGCGGCCAGTATAACTGGTGGAGGAAGAACCCTGGAAAACCCAGGGAAGAACCACTGACCCATGAGAAACTACTGGCAGGCTTTCCCACATACCCATGCTAGCCAAGTCTTGGACTCGAACACATGCAGACAGAGGTGAGATGGCAGTGATCCGGAATGGTGAGCGCTTTAGACCATTCGGCCACTCGTGGCCCCTTCAGAAATGTATAATAAGCATTTTAAAGCAAATAACCCAGCTTGTACAGATTATCACTACTTAGAAATTTTAATGAGTTTTCAGTGTGTGTGTGTGTGTGTTACCATTATGTTAAAAATTGGTGAAGTCAATGAACCATCTTGTATTCAGCAGGGAATATCAAAACTAATGATGGTTGTTTTTCAAGTATTTGTGACTAGACCTCCTTTACACAGCTCTTATGCAATATGTATAATATTTTAATGGAAACTGAAATGCAGTGTGCACATATTAATTGTAAGGTATTCAGTGCTGTCTACAAGGATGCATTGATTGATAGCCATATTGCACATATTTAAATACAGTAGTCCCCCTCTTGAACACCCCCCCCAGCATCAACCTGCTTCTTACAGCCAGAATCCTTTGGCACCAATGATTTTGTATTCAAAAGTACCCCTCAAGAATGGCCACCCCACTAACACAACATATAAGTACAAAAATGTAAAATGTTCCCGTCACGAGTGGCCGCTTTTTTCTCTCAAATGTATCCAGAACCAAAAATTCATATTTTGATGTAAGGTAAGTAATCAGATTATCTCTATTGTCCGTACAAGTCTCCCAATATCAAGTTTTCATTACTGACGGAAGTGTTGACTAAAGTACATGTAACAGTAAGATTAATATTATATCATTGTTTATAAAAGCCGACTTTTACTGGAAATGAGCTTGACAGTGTAATAATAGAGTCTTAGGTTTCACACATCTGTCAAGTTCTTCTCTTTGACAATGACAACCAGGCATAATTGTCAAGATCATAACAGGGTCAGCATTGGCTAAAAATAGATTTTGTGCATTAACACGCACACTCACAGACAAATTAACCTTGACCTTGAACAAAACAGGATACCAGACAAAGACTGAAAAATCACATGACAACACATTATTATTTCCTTTATGAAGAAGGCATTTCATCCACTCCACAAAGGCTTCATCTGCATAATTAAATCACATACAGTTAGCAACATTCGAATAAATCATTACCAAATATTAACATGTCATCACATAAACAAAGACATATTATTTTAGAAGAAAGTAGGTTTTTCTACTTAACAACATCAGTAGAGGTGGGAAGAGGGGACATGTTGAACAGTTTTAAAACAATTTTATGTTAAAAAGACTCGAATAAACAACATTATAACTGATAAGGAGGTTATTCAGCAGCAGTGGGAAATGGAAAGAGAATTATGTATGTACCAAGATTTAAATGACGTTTTTGAATGGTTTTGCAATGTGCATGACAACAGTACCCACTCACATATCATGCTTATGCCAAAAATAAGAACTGTTAATGTGTATTCAGTTGAAGTAAGTCTATTATTATAACAAGAAGAACCTGTTAATAATTGGGCATTAGAACTTTTCTTTTCTGTCAGTTTGACTCGGATTAAGAAGATAAATCAAAGCTTTCTCATCCCCTCCACTCCAATTTTTGTTGCTTTAGTAAGGTTACAATGAGCATAGATATTAACATAAATAATAGATTTAACACCTTCAGATGTATGAAGAGTGTGTAACATTTGTATTCTGTGATCTCTGTTCTTGTTAGATGTTGTTTTGATGTCTTTAAAGCATCAGCTTTAAACACTATTTCCAACTGAACATATGTGCACTAAATTTTTAGTTGTATATACCATATTTTGTTTTTATAGCCTGGCCAGTATGTGAAGCTGTATAATCTTCATGCAGCTGAATACAGAAACCTGGAGATCCGTAGTGAGCTATCTGCACTTCCAGTAGTAGAGCTGATTCTTCATCGTGGAGGTTCCTTTGGAAGGAGAATTGCCATTCTAGATGAACAGAGCGAAGACGGTCACAAGTTAAGGAGGCATTTAGCAGATATTTCACCAGAGGTGTCTTCAGACTCTCTTAGAAAACTGAGCTCTGCTGGTTCACCAAACTTGGTCAGCAGAGACAATAGGACTGCAGATGCTGGCCATGCTCAGCCACATGGAGGTCAAGTACATGTGAGTAGTGCTATTGATATCAACCAGCCCTCTACATCTGGTGTAACAGTAAAACAGTTAAGATCAAATGATTCAAAAGTTTGTAATGTGAAATACGTAAATGACTCCAAAAATATAGATGCAAGAAATGATGGCCACTCAAATAATAGTGACAGGTGTGACTCAAATGAAGAGCATGTTTCAAAAAGACAGCAATCAAACATCTCAGAAGAACTGTTCTCCGACTCCAGAGAAAGTAGAAGAAATAGTGATGAATTGCAACCAGTTAGACAGACAAGTGTAGAGGGGAGTAAGACAGAGGGAAGTGTTCAGTCATTGGATGACACAAGGTGCATGCGTCAAACAGCCACTGGTAAAACACACAGTTATGTTTTGAAATTTGCATTTATGTACATATACAGAGAGATGGCAACTGTGATCATAACTCCACACCTACACAGTCATGTGCTGTAATACAACAAAACCACCATGTATTAAGAAATTTCCATATGCTGTTGTTTAGTGACTTGCTTTGAAGTAAAATTTATGAAAAGTAAACCTTTCAAAACATTAAGACAAAAACAGGTCTTGTAAGATGGTGCCAATATTTAAAATTAAACATGCAGAATAAATTTTGACTCAGATCTCATGTACTCTCCAAGGTAGTCTGAAAGGTGATGATGTGTGAAACTTTATATAAGGTATGCTACAAGGCAAAGTTTGAAGAGTGATGCAGTGTGAGACTTGATAAGAGGTATGCTATGAGGCAAAGTCTGCAGGGTTATGTTGTGTGAGACTTGATAAAAGGTATGCTACAAGGCAGATTTTAAGAGTGATGTAGTCTGAGACTTGATATGAGGTATGCTACAAGGCAAAGTTTGCAAGATTATGTTGTGTGAGACTTGATATGAGGTGTGCTACAAGGCAGGTTCTAAGACTGATTTAGTTTGAGCCTTGATATGAAGAACTTCTACAAGGCAAAGTCTGAATAGTGATGTTGTGAGACTTGATATGAGGTATGCTACAAGGCAAAGTCTGAAGTGATGTAGTGTGAGACTTGATGTGAGGTATGCTACAAGGCAAAGTCTGAATGTGATGTAGTGTGAGTCTTGATTTGAGGTATGCTACAAGGCAAAGTCTAGAGAGTAATATAGTGTGAAAAGAGTTCTAGCTGCATTTTTATTAGTGGTAAATCAACTCTACAAGATCCACTATTCTTGATTGAAATCCTGTAAATGGTTATGACTGATTAAAAACTTTTGAAATAGATAATGTTCATTTATACATGAAATATATCCAAGTGCTATTAAAGCCACATTTATTGTTCCATGTTAAGGTATGAATTGTTATAATTATGGAATGTGGGTTATGAAGTCATTTTGTTACAGTAGTTTCAGTTGACTAAGAAGGTATATATCCAAGTTGAATTATATTGCTATATATCTACTTCTGTACACACCATAGGGTTTCTATTCTGGCATGCTTTTTATGAAACCATTGTTTATGTTAATCTGCATATTAAAAAAAATAATTAAAAATCTCATATAACATGATTTTTAGTGGATTTAAATTTACAGTGTCTGCATTTAGGAAATTTCTGTAATGGCTTTAGTCATCAGACATTAAGCATGTAAGATTGACTTCAAATATGATATACATGTATGCTCAGTAGAAATGTATACATGTATGCTAATTAGAAATGTGTACATATATGATGAATAGAAATGTATAGATGTATGCTGGGAATTGCCTTTCTGCCCATTGAACTAGCTATCAGTTTCTTCCGTGCAGTCTACCGAATCCAGTCTTAACCTGCTTGGGTATGCAAGCCCTGACTCACCGAGGGTTTAAGACCCATTGGCTACCCTCACTGGTTTAGCCTGCCAGTAAAAGCAGTTTACTGCGGTAAGGCTTCTGAACATGTTACAGCTTCTTGGAGGCACAGGTGAGAGCTGAGAGCGTGTGGGGACCAAAGGGCAGTATGGTGATTCCCAGCAACGTGCTGTGAAGTGCATAGAGTAGGACAAGGCATGTAGGTAGTCCTGGTCATCCACTGCATCCAATTTCCTCACCAGCAATCTTGACTTTGTCTTGCCACTGGATCCAGATGGTCTTGGATGAGAGAGTAAGGTCAATGACATGCAACTGTTCCTCACTTTTAACCAAGTCAATGCACAAGACACATGGTCATCCTTCTTCCCAAAGTCCTGTGGTAACAGATGAACAATGAGGTATGGGTACACTAGCAGCCATATTCGCAAATCTGCTCATAGGCAGCTCAGGCCATATAGTTGTTCTTCACTGACACAGAGCAGCATTGGATGTCAGCAGCCCCTGAGTGACTGATCAGCCCTTTTTAGGATTCACATTGCTCACCTACATGGCATGCAGAAGGGGATAGAAAAGGTGCCTTAAAAATTGCCTGCTTCATCCTTCCCTAACCAGCTAACTGCAGCTGGAGAGGACCCTACATCAGAGGTGGAAACACTACAAATAAAGAGATGAAAATCGTTCCTCTCACCCTCGGCACATGGAACATGCACACACTTTTGGACAGAAGTGATGCTGCCAGACCTCAAAGGAGAGCTAGCCAGATATAACTTCAATATTGCAGCCTTGAGTGAAACCTGCCTTTCAGGAGTGGGTGAACTTTGTGAAAGGGGCACTGGTTACACCTTCTTTTGGAGTGGAAGAGGAAGTGAGGAGCACCGTGAGGCTGGAGTAGGCTTTGCAGTGAAGACAGTATTTATTAACAAGCTAGCTGGACTTTCAAAGAGTGTGAATGACAGGCTTATGACCATGAAACTTCCTCTGTCAAATGGAAGAAAGCATGTCATGATTATCAGAGCCTACTCTCCAGCCATAGCCAATCCAGATGAAACAAAAGACAAATTTTATGAAGAACTCCTGTCTGTCATAACCTCTGTTCCCAAATCTGACAAGCTCGTCGTCCTTGGTGACCTCAATGCAAGTATTGGCTCTGACAACATCTCCTGGGAAGGGGTCATTGGAGAGTATGGCATTGGCTGCTGCAGCATCAGTGGTCTTCTGTTGCTTCAGACCTGTGCAGAGCATGAACTGCTCATCACCAACACCGTATTCTGCCTCTCTACATGCAACAGGATGACATGGATGCATCCCCGATCTAAGCACTGGCATCTCATTGACTATATGATAGTCAGGAAAAGGGACAGGCAGGATATATGAGTAACCAAAGTCCATGTATGGTGCAGAATGTTGGACTGACCGCCACCTTGTTGTCTCCAAGTTAAACATCCATATCCAAACTAAAAGATGCTTACAAGGCAAGAAGATTCCAAAACAGTTGAAATTGCCAAGCTGAAGAACTCAAACTCCAAAATGACCTTTGTGAGCACTCTAGAAAACTGTCTTCAGTCCACCCCTCTGGACACTTAGAATGTGGAGGTAGCCTGGGTGACCCTTAGAGAGCTGGTCTACAACACTGCCACATAGATCTTAGGGCCTTCTCCGAGAAAGTACAAGGACTGGTTTGATGATAACTTTGAAAACATAGGCAGCTGTTGGATGAAAAACATCACCTCTACAAAGCAAATCTGTGGGACTGTTCAACAGAAACTGTGGCAGATGCAGGATTCCTGGCTGAGTAACAAACCTGATGAGATCCAGAGCCATGCTATCAAGCATGATATGAAGATGTTTTATGATGCACTGAATGAAGTCTGTGATCCATCATTATCAGGATCATCCCTTGTCAGTATGGATGGGAACATGCTGATCACAGACAAAGAGAAGATCCTCGAAAGATGGGCTGGGCACTTCAACTGTGTCCTGAACCGCCTAACATCAGTCAGTGATGAAGCCATTGATTAGCTGTCCCAAGTATCAGTCATTGAATCACTGGATGACCCACCAACCATGTTAGAGACCAAGAAAGCAATATGTCTGGTCTCTAGTGGCAAAGCTCCTGGCTCAGACTCAGTCCCAGCAGAGATATTCAAGGAAGGCAGTGAAGCTCTGACTGAAAATGTCTATCAGTTATTTCATCGCATGTGGCAGAAAGAGACAATCCCACAGGAATTCCAGGATGCTATTATTATACATCTGTATAAGAGCGAATGAAATCTTCAGGCTTGTGACAACTACTGAGTTATCTCTTTGCTCTCCTTTGCAGGCAAGATACTTGCCAGGATTCTCCTCAGCTGTCTCACATCACACGTTGACCATGGACTCCTACCAGAAAGCCATTGTAGATTCCAAAAGGAGCGTGGAATCATTGCCATGGTGTTTGCTGCTAGGCAGTTGCAAGAGAAAAGCCAAGACCAGAATACTGACCTTTTCTCTACCTATGTCCACCTGACTAAGGCCTTCAACACTGGAAGCAGAGAAGGCCTGTGACGGATCATGGCCAAGTGTGGATGCCCAAGGAAATTTATCACCATGATGCAGCAATTCCACAACAGTATGGAAGCTAGAGTCTGGAACAATGGTGAGACATCAGATCCCTTTCCTGTCTCAAATGGAGTGAAGCAGGGCTGTGTACTGGCACAAACACTTTTAAGTCTCAAGTTCTCAGCCATGCTCACTGATGCCTTCAGAGATTTTGATGTGGGAATCAGAATCATATACTGAATTGATGGCAAACTGTTCAACCTCAGGAGGCTCCAGTCAAAAGCTAAGGTCACAAAAGACATCATCATAGACTTTCTATTTGCTGATGACTGCAACCCTCAATGCTGGCTTTGAAGCTGACATGCAATGCAGCATTGACAATTTCTCTGATGATTAGGCCATTAGCTTGCATGTCAGACCACCGGCTTCCAAAAAACTATGTTATGGTGAGCTCATACAAGGTAAATACAACAAAGGCCAGAGAAAACAATACAAGGACACCCTGAAGACATCATTGAAGAACTTTGGCATTAGATATGAAAAGTGGAGAAGAATGCCAAGGAAAGGGTCATGTGGTGCTCTTCCATCACTAATGGTAGTGCAGCTTGCAAGGCCAACAGGACAGCCACAGTAGAACAACAGAGACAGGCCAAGAAATCCAGAGCCAGTAATCCCACAATCAGCGTTGCTACCATCCCATGTCCACAATGTCACAGAACATTTGGCCTCATCTGCCACCTATGCACCCACAGACCAGTTGTTCCCACTAAAACACTGGATGACTAAAGTGGTCCTCATCAACTTGATGGACAAACTATGTATGTATACATGTACTGTATACATGTACGCTGAATAGAAATGTATAGGATATAACATGGCTGTACTTACCTGGCCAGCTTGGACTTGCAACTCAGTCTGAAAAAATGTACATGTGCTCACTAAATCATGAAAAGTAGATCACTGTTTCTTCCTCTATACTGCAATAGGTAGTCTTACTAAACAAAATCCTACAATGAGTCAACAATAACAAGATAATTCCAGCTTTAAACATTACCTGACCTACTAATGCCCCAGCAACTTAATATTTTGTAAAACATTTCTGACTTGACCAAACAAACAATAAATTAAATATTGGAGCCTTGAGGCTTTTAGGAATACTAATACTTGTTTGTTTTGTACATAAGTGTGAGTAGGTCTACAACCTAAGAATTAACATTTCAAGTCAACAGACTGATGAGGGATAGAAAGTTTCATTTGACATGGTTAACTTTTCACATCATATGCCGTTCAAAGCAAGTGTCATAAATTACATAAATGTCAAGATCATAGTTCTTCATTATTCTTGCATTTTTTTTGTTTTTTTGTTAAGCAATGTATTCAACAACTTGTGTCGCAGAATACACCAAGCTCACTCATTTGCTTGCACCTGCAATACTAGTATGCACACATGCTTTTGAAATCGTTAGACAGAATAGCAATGACATGGCTAGGGCTGTCAAAAACCATGGAAAAACTTCACCCGGGTACCCATTGCGCCATTTAACAAGTAACCGGGTACTCGTTAGAACATGAAAGACATGTACAACCCTAGTTACCCCACTGTCAGATTTTCACAAATCTGGATTGTTGTATATTTACGTCATTTTGCCCATTGTTTACCACACTTTATCAACTGTTTTGCATTCTCTTTTTCGCATTTTACCAATTTGCACTTTTGCATTTTCACATTCCATGTTTGTGTGGATTTAAGAGCTGAGGCTGTTCTTTTTGCACTGATCTCCTGTAGTTCTGTGGCTATGTTTTAAGATCAAAATCCACTGCAAAAGCATGCCAAATATGATGATCATTCATTGTTCAAAACAAATATTGCAAACAATCTTGGTCACATGTATTTAGTGATGTATTGCAAGTTACTTTCAGTTGAGCTTTTAATGAACTGATACCCAGCTACTGTTGTGTAAAGAAACAAGCTATACTTTCTGGAAGTTTAAGGATCAGTCTAATAATTGGCTCCATATGCAATGTTTACCAATTAAAAATATCAGTCATTGTAATATAAGCATCCAGAGCTAAACAGGAGACACAAAATTGATAAAAATTGACAAATGTAATAATGGTGCAGTTTTGAAAGGGCATTACATAAACATTTTAATAGTGCAGTTTGAGGATCAAAGGGGCTGTAAATAAAGGCAAAGCCACTATCCATGATGAATATCACATGCTTTCTGCTCACACCTGGTTGGACCAAACTTTGAGTGTGGGTACATTATTGAGTGACCTACATTTTGGAACTTATTCAAAATGACGTAAGACTATTCATCTTATTTTCATTCACTTATTTAAAACATTGCATTGTTGATTCATCTTGGGGAAAAAGCAGCTTAGTTTAAAATTATATGCATTGTATACCTTTTTTATTCTTATCCCAATGTTGGTACATTTTGGCATAAATGGGAGTCATGCACCAAGTATGCATTTTGGCATAGATTAGAGTGATGCACCAAAAGGTAGGCCAATATAGTCTGTTTTCTTGGTGTATATTCAGACTTAGTTAATAATACTTAAGTCATATAAGCAGGGCATAATTGTAAGTGTGATAGAGTCCATATAATGTTCATCTTGAATTTGTATTATCATGTCATCAGCATCATCATCATCACCATTGTCATCATCATCATCATCACCACCACCATCATCATGATCACAATCCTCTGCATTCATTAGATTTGGTAAAAACTTTCATTTTTGCTGATTATTTTCTTATCCCTGTTTTTCTTAAAGGAGCAAATGATATTTAAAACATAAAGTCTGGTTCACAGCTGTAAGAAAATAAATCAAGATATCACAAACGAGGATTTGATACATAATCAAGAAACATTCTTATATCTTTAATCATATTTTCAGTTATTTTGAATCATCCAAACACCAAGAGAACAAAAATAGAGAGAATTTTACAGCACAATGTTCCATACAAGTTCCGAGTGCTGGCGTGTGTTGTAGATTATCACCCCAAACCCAAAAGTGTCAGAGATTTTCTACAGCTGTATTGTCCAGACTGTCATTTTCTGTGAGTATGTTTTTTTACACTCTGTATTAAATTTATCTGACCATCAACAAATGTTGGCACTCCCAGTATACCAATTTATCATGAGAAATATTTTTAACACTCTGGCATGAGCATACTCTTAAAGATTGTCATTTTAAAAGAGTTGGTATGAAGGGTGTCTTTGCAAAAGTTTGCAGAGATGTTAAAATTTTCAATTTTTGCTTGGTAAATTTTACTCTGAGTTCTTTTTATAACTCACCAGGCCATTAGGTCAAGTCAGCCTATGACATACACTGTGCTTATTTACTTTGTACTCTGAAGTCCTGAAAATCCAACTAATCATATTCTTGTTTTTAAAGGAGTTAAAGTACTTCTTATTCACACTTGTGCTCATGCTTGAAATGGAAAATTACCATGTTCTCCAGAGTACATTTTGGAGCACAAAAGAAGTTTAGGAAATGAAAGTTCTGAGCCTTTTCTTATGAAAATTATTTTAAAAATTCTAAATTGCATCTATGGATAACTACTCCAGACTGTTAGACCAAAAAAATGTTTCCAGTTCCACTGGTTTAAAAAAAATTATAAATTATTTTTTAAAAAACTATATATATTTTTAATGTGATTTTTTTACCATGGTGGGGAAGGGATCAGCAGTGAGAAACAGGGACAAGAGGCTGATCAGAAACAAATATACTTTTGGTCTGGCCTAAGTGTTTTCCCTGTATTCCAAGTATGTTTTGCTGAAACAGCCCCAACAATTTTTACTTAACAAGACAAAAGTGTATGTATTTATACTTTAGTACTTCAAAATAGTACTCCACCCAATGTCTAGCTTATGGTATGTTCTTGTAGTTGCTGTGTATTATCCACCATGCATCCATCGTCAGTCAGCAATCGCTATTTTCCATGTTCTGAAACGTCACTAGACAAATTTTAACCAAACTTTGTCAGAGAGAATCCTGGCATACAGGCCATTCAATTTTGTAGAAATTATTTCAGTACACCAATGGAGTATGCTGGCATTACTTAAATTTTTTGTACAAAATTTGACAGAAACATTCTGGCATGAAGGGCTTTCAAATTTATACAAGTGATTCTTTTCTGCTATCAAATATGGCTACTGTTACTGCAAATAGGACAACTTTAAAAGACTCATCAGAAACTACTCAGCACAATTGGGTCAAATTACACAGGAAGCATAGTGGCATGAATATATTAAGAATGCGTATTTGCCAACAAACAGGGTTCCAGGAGCTGTCCTGGCTCAGTTATAGAGCATTAGACCAATAATCCAAGGGTTGCAGGTTCATTACCGGCCCAGGCCAGCACAGGTTGGCTTCCCTGGTGTGTCCTTGGGAAAGGCACTTTGCTCCTATTATTTCTGCATGATATAGTCAATGGTATGTTTTAAAAGCATCATTTAGAAGAAAAAAAGAAGCCCCATGAATCAACATAATATCTGGATGAGCAGTCCAGAACTCATAGCTCTTAAACTTTGAGTCCTCTGGAGACTCTCCAAACTTTACCAATATCTTGTAGTAAACATGCTTTCTAAAAATAATTATTTACTAATTACCAATTTATGAGAGAAAGTTAGCAACAGGCATACAAGAAGAGTGAATCACACACACAGACACACACTTGTAATTTTAGTGTAAAAGTACACTCAGGTTTTTTAGCTTCTCGTGGGTCAGTGGTCCTTTCCAGGGTTTTCCCGGATTCTTCCTCCACCATTAATACTGGCCGCCATGTATAGCCTATCATGTGCTAAAAAATGGCGTTAAGCCCAACAACAATAACAACAACACTCAAGTTTTTAATAATCATCTCCATATTAGAAATGATAGTTGATTTTTATCACTGAATTTAAGAAATCACTGTTTTTAAAAGATTTTATGTCCATTATTAATTTTAGTGCTTTCTCTTTTCATATAAAAGAATTTTATTTACAGGAGTTATTTCCCATACTAAGGCTGACATGCACTAGAACTTTTAGAGAAATCTCAACAGAGTTATTGATCAGGAATATACAGAAATAAAATTGCCAGTACTGCTTTGCATAAATACCCAAATTAGCATGCAGATAGCACTGCAGTCTGCAGTAATCAACAACTGTGCCTTTTATATGTGGTAATCAACAACTGTATCTTTTATATGTGGTAATCAACAACCGTGTCTTTTATATGTGGTAATCAACAACTGTGTCTTTTATATGTGGTAATCAACAACTGTGTCTTTTATATGTGGTAATCAACAACTGTGTCTTTTATATGTGGTAATCAACAACTGTGTCTTTTATATGTGGTAATCAACAACTGTGTCTTTTATATGTGGTAATCAACAGCTGTGTCTTTTATATGTGGTAATCAACAACTGTGTCTTTTATATGTGGTAATCAACAACTGTGTCTTTTATATGTGGTAATTGACAACTGTGCCTTTTATATGTGGTAATCAACATATGTGCCTTTTATATGCACAGTATAAGGCAGAGCATATTGTTTTATGATATCTGTTGATTGGTCTCTTACCAAATCAGTTTCTGCACCATAACAGTTGTCCACTATCTTCACTTTCCAAACGTTGTGGATGGTTTCCTCATAAAGTGAAGAACTCTATTTCACCACCATTTACGTTTACAAAACTTGATGGATGGTTTGCATTTTGGGATTAGAAAGCATCCTATTGATTTCAGGGCCCAGATATCAAGGTCATTGTGACTGAAAGAAGAAAATTGGTTTCTGCACAATACAGTTCTTCACAATCTACAGTTGCCAACACATTGTATATAGTTAGCACTTGGGGCAAAGAAGAAGCCAGCTGATTCCAAAGTTAAAGATAAAAGGTCAAGGTTACTGACTGACATAAATAAGAAAAATGGTTGCTGCACAATAACTTAAGTTCTCCACCATCAACCTTTTAAAATCTTTTGCGATATTTTGCATTGGGGTAAGTGATGTAGACAATCTATTCTGGGTCAGAAGACCAAAGGTCAGGGTCACTGATTGAAAGAATAAAACACAAGGTCATTACTTCTGTAGTACACATGTGGAACAGGGCCCCAGATTGCTGATTGGTCTAAGATACTGTCCTTTACAGATCAATGATATCTCACCTCTGCCCACATGGGTTGATTCTCAGGCTCAGACAACATGGGTTGTTGCTTGTTGTGGTTTTCCCCCAGATTTTTCCTTCAGGTAATATATTGGCTGCCATGTATAGTCCTTAATGTTTGTGGATGGCTTGCAGTTGAGATATGGAAGAGACATAATTTTAGGGGTTTAAAGGTTCAAGATTAGGTGCATGGTGACTTGAAGAAAAATGGGTTTTGCAGAATAACTTTGTTCTAAAGAAAGTCCCTTGGTCAAGCTCAGTGGATGGTTTGTACAATAAAGAAGTGTACTAATCCTGGGTGAAAAACAAATAGCATTTAATTCTGTAGTAATAATAATCCAGAGAGGGTTCTTGCAGGTCCTGGAATCCTGAAGAAGTTTTTGAACTAAAAAATAACTTTCAAGGGCCTTGAAAAGTCACGATATTCTCAAAACCTTGCAAAGTTTTGGAAAGGTCACAGAATTTCGAACAATGCAATTCAAAAAATCAAAACAACTAATTTCATAGAGTGCTGAGCACTGATTAAGAAAACTTGTTTCAAACACAACATAATTATGATTGATAAACAGGGTTGACAGTGCAAGATATTGTGGTCCTTGAGATTGTGAAAAGTATTGGAAATGTCCTAGAATTTGTTTTTGTAAAGTCTGCAGGAACTGTCTAAGTTATTGGGGACAAAAATCCATTACAGTATACCATTATTTTGCCTGCCAGATCAAATGGCAAAGTGACAGGTTTATTAGTAACTTATAAATTAGATTATAATTTTGTAGACTCAAAAGACTTTGAAACATGTACATCATTTTGTCAAAAGAGTTTTCCACCACAATACTGCCACTCAGGAATGCTAATGCAAATAGTTTGTTATATGTAGCATGAATGAAATGTTTTGCATGTAATCAAAACTTTGTCCACATACAAAACAGTTGGTGTGGATGAATCAAAAGTCATCATATGGTGAATTGTCTCATTATTACTATATATACTCATAAGTCTAATCCAACTGATGACCTAGACCTATGCACTTTACTAGAAGTAATCAGTTGAGCAAACAACATATATCTATCTGCTGGCACATTATGGCAGATCAGGGTCTATGTTGTGTTTAAGAGGACTCAACTTATACATGATTATATAAAGTAGTTTCTAATCTCATGGGAAAGACCATAATACTAATGCCAGCATGATCAAAGGGAATTGCTATTGGTCTTCCAAATTTTAGCCTATTGTTGGTTGGAAAATGCATGGAAAGAATTATTAGTAAAAATCTATACAGGAATTGTGGATGATTGATACGTACCATGGTAGTATATGTACGGCACTTGATAACAATGATGACACGTGTATGGTCTTCCGTGATGCTCTTAAGCATGATCGTGTTTGGCAAAAGGGTAAAAACAAATTACAGCTGTCTTATTGATTGTTTTTCCAACTAACTGTCTAATAGACTTTCAGTATTTTTTGTAAATTCTACTACTTTAAATCCAATAGCATAGCATATGGTTCTATTTCAGATGTTATTTTTTTTATTGTGCGTTGTAATGACAGTGTGTTCTCATTCATCAACATGTAATGAGCATATCTGGAGCAGAGATGCATCGGCTCCATTCGCAGTTTTGTTCTGTTATAATTCACTTGTCTGGTTTGTCTCAGTATGTAATACAGAAACTTCAAAAAGTTTAAAACACTGCTCCTCTGACAATCCTTAGAGTACAAGGAAGTAAAATCACCTCCCTCTGCTTTGTAACTTCACTGGCTACATTCAATCTGGAATCAAATACAAAATCTGTTCACTATGCAGCATTTTGTTGACTGGCTCGAGTCCAAGATATCTACCTGAGCTCAGTCATGTATACACCCAATCTAGAAACTTGTGCTCCTCTTCTGACATTTCATACTGTTCCCGCCGTTGAAACAAAGTCATACAATGTTCTTTTACATACCTGGGACTAGTTGTGTAAAATGAAGTGCCCCTAGATCTCAGACACAAGGACACTGATCTAATTCAAGCGTGCTCTTAAAATTCACATATTTGGACTTCAACAAAAGACTTAAAAGCTTAATAATGTTTCCTTCCTTAATTATTGTCAGCAAGTTTTTTGTTTTGTAATTTTATGGTGTTTGTTTCTGTAATTTTGTCATTGTATGTGTGTTTATGTGTTATCTAATATTGTAAAGCATTTCCTGCTGTACTAAGTCCACATGATTATTATTATTATTATTATTATTATTATTATTATTATTATTATTTTTATTATATTATAACCAATGGAGAGGTAGTCCATTGTGTGCTTGTGGAAAGTATATAAAATGAACAATATTACATATTTATTTGCAAGTAATATATAGAACAATGTCTGACATCTCTATATACTAGTAATATGTTGTTATATGGATCATCTGATTTTACTGCAATAATTGCCAAAACAAAAATATGTGCATTTCCTTATTGCACTGGTTTTAAAATTAGGGTAGGTGGATACGTTTTTTTAAATTTAAAATATTATATATTATAATGATTAATGTATATATATATATATATATATATATATATATATATATATATATATATATATATATATATATATATATTATTAATTGCAACTAGTACTGGGCACAACTGGGTCAGTTAGAAGCGCAAGTCAGTTTCAGGAATTTGTTATAAAATTTGTTTTTAATATACCCTGGGGGGAAAAAGTACTAATGTTGGGAATGAAAAACAGGGAGGTCAGCCAACCAGAAAGATGTATTGGGGGGGGGGTGCCTTATGTGACCTATTCCATGTATATATTAAACATACAAAATGCCTTATATAATTATGGAATCTTCCAAAGTTTATTTCCCCACTCATTCCCTGCTATAGATTGTTTGGTATATTTTTGGTTTATATATTCTAGTCCAATACAAAGTTATACCTAGGATCTCAAGAGCAATAGAAACTACGTCCAGTATCTTGTAAATCTAGGATACACATAACATTTTAAAGGGCCAAAGGAAATTAGTCAATAGTACTAAATATAATAAGTGTACAACACAAATTATTTTTATTTGCATGAAATATTTTACCACCTTAACTTTGTGTGTGTTTTTTTATTGTAATATCATCTTTTCCTTGTACATTATTGTAAAAAATATTCTATTAAGTGTTCAGGTAACTCATGAAAATTAACGGCATGTTTGAATATCTGGTTAACTTGAAATGAACTCCAGTATGGAATTTTCTTGCTCACATTTAACATAATCCTTCATTATCTGCCAGCATTTATGGTAATCCCATTTTTCTGAATTATTATCTTTTTAAATTAGGAGAACATGCATATTGATTAAATGACAAATTTTATATTTTCTTAAATTTTGTTTCTATTCCAAATAATTCCAACTTGAAATAAAAAAATCTTTGCCACCATAGTTTAACCTTGAAAGTATATTACACTGTCAGCTGACAATGCCTTTACATTACAACTTGGCAGACTACTACAAACCTTCACTGTTTAGTAGGCATATCTTTTAATTTTTTCTTGATACAGAGGACATTAATTGGGGGACTACGTCAGAAATTCACATGCTTAAGGTACACCTCTGCCTTTATCTGATATGATCATTATTTTATTCATTTGTCATTTTTGTAATCAATCTCTCTCTCTCCCTCTGTCTCTTTCCCCATAATCATATTTGTTTACACAGGTAAATATGTCAAATGTTCACACAAATTTATAGGAATTTCTCGCCTACAGCCAGTGTTCTCTACCTTCTAAGGACTAAATACAGTAATTTCTTGTCAACAGGTGTCCTCTGTCTTGTCACAAATTACCAGATTCTGAATCAGCAGATGAAAGAAGCATGGAAACAGGGAGAGGGTATGGATCATTTTCACCCATTTGTCAGACTGCAGGATCTAACATGAACAAATGTGTATGTCACAGGTCCAAGCTGTGTGTGTGTGTGTATGTGTGTGTGTGTATACATACATACATACATACATACATATATATATATATATATATATATATATATATATATATATATATATATATATATATATATATATATGTAAAGGATGATTGGTTAGAGAAATTGTCCTTGGAACTCAGCTGGCTCGGTTTTTACTGGGTATGGTTTCTCTATTCTCAATTAGACTGGATTCCCTACCCCATCTCTCACCCGCATTTTTGTCAGCCAAGAAACAAGATGCTGTTCTTTTTGGGGGCAGGGGCACAACTAGTAAAATCAACTTTTTTTAGTGTGGATGAGTATCTGTCCAACCATTATATATATATATATATATATATATATATATATATATATATATATATATATATATATATATGCTTTCATTTTATGGTGAAATTAGTTTTATCCAGAAGCATTCATCTTTTTTTTTGTGCTTAATTCATTAATATAGTACTTTTTTGGATTCTTCCTTGACTAGTCATAAATGTTGCCACAGTATCTTAATGGGAGATGAGTGACATACTAAATATTTCTTGCATATCACTGAGTTACTTGAATTTAAAGATAGGAAGTTTTAGGATAACTACAGTTGTAGATCAGAAAAGTGTGATATTGTCTTAAGGCCCATGCTGAACAAAGCAGTGTAAGGCCTTTGTGATGTACCCTATGCTAATAGTTATAGTTATCTGACTTTAATATCAGTAGGTGTCAGCCTTGTATACTAGGTTAGGTTTTTCAATACTATGACATTTACAGTAGTGAAACTTGATTTTTACAGTCATCCTGAGAACTACAATAAGAGCATACATTTGTGGCATATTTTTCTAATTTCATTGACTATGCTAGATATTTGATGGCGTAAGTCAAAACATTCATCCCATGTTCTGTCAACACTGGTTTTTGCCAGCTGTCAGTCAGTGTTCTGTCAACACTAGTTTTTGCCAGCTGTCAGTCAGTGTTCTGTCAATACTAGTTTTTGCGAGCTGTCAGTCAGTGTTCTGTCAACATTAGTTTTTGCCAGCTGTCAGTCAGTATTCTGTTAACACTGCTTTTTGCCAGCTGTCAACCAGTGTTTTGTCAACACTAGTTCTGCCAGCTGTCAGTCAGTGTTCTGTCAACATTAGTTTTTGCCAGCTGTCAGTCAGTGTTCTGTCAACACTACCTTTTGCCAGCTGCCAGTCAGATGATGTATGTGGATATTAACAAATGTTCCCTCAAAACAAATTTGATGAAAAGCATTTAAAGCAAAATAGGACAGAGTTATGGTCTTTCCTCAACTTGTAGTATTTATCTTATGCTGTACACATGACTCTATTTAAAGAAGTGAGTATTCTTAGAAACTTCATAATCGTCCAACCTTTGTCTTGTTTTTTCTTCTTAAACTTAAATGTAAGCTTCTTTGGGATCTGATTGGCCAAATCTCATCAAATATGATTGTCATATTCCTCTCATTTGTCTGTGTGAAGTATTAAGTTTGTATTGAAATGTAATTTGATTTACTATGTTTGTCTGTATAATGTGTGAAGAACTGAGTTTGTAATTAATTGTAATTTGATTTACCGTGCTTGCCTGTACATTGTATGAAGTATTAACTTTTGTATAGAATTGTAATTTGATTTACTGTGCTTGTCTGTGCAGTAATGACAAGTTTTATGGACACATCTGTTTAAATGTGGATAGTGTTTCAAATTAACCCATGACAGCTTTTTCATCTCTTGTGCTATTCATTATTGACAGCAAACACTACAGCCTACAGCAAGCACTACAGCCTTAACTGATATTTAATGTTTGCACAACATGCCCATGAGAACTAGTTACTACAGTGTACCTCTGTTTTGCAGGCTGGACCTTCCTGTTAGCAGTACATTTGGTGGCATCCAGCATTACAACTGTCCTGAATGTGTTGTAAACAATTTTCAGAATTCTGATAGTAAGTATGTAGGTGGGGATAGATTACCTACCTTCACAGAATTTTACTGTTAAAGAAATTGAAAGTGCATCTTATAAACACACATGTACTCTTCTTTTTCCCCTACAATGAATGATATTCAGTTCAACTAAGATGAGTTTTGAAAAGTCCTATGATATCTTTACATCATTAGAATATTCTTTTCCAAGTGAAATGTTCTTTGTTTTGTAATGGAAAATATAGACTAATATAACTCTCATCATTTAGCCAAGGACAGGTTGCAGATAACTGTTCTTTAGATTATGCTGAGTAAATTTGTATTTCTAAGTATTGAAAATAGCAGCCCAGACAACAGTTTACTTCTCGTTAAATGATATTAAAAAAATAACTAACTTATTCCCATCAGAATACTTTTGGTTTTCTGCTATTATGGTGGAAATATCTGATATATAATCTTACCATGTTCAGATTTTTATGCGCTTCTTGATTTTAATTGTTTTGATACATGCCAACCAATGGCAATATTCGGTAAAATAAATAAAAACCTTGATATGTTTGACAACATTCTTAAACTGTATATTGTCGGTCACTTTTGATGCCCTTCAATGGATATTGTTGGGTATTAAAGATATCCTTTGTCTGTCCATGTAGCCGGGTGGGTGGACATCTGTTTTAGTTTCTAGTTGATAACTTAAGTTGTAGTTAACAGATTTCACTGCAGCTTGGTACCTGTGCTTCCCTCAGCCCCAGAGAGAACAAAATCCATAGTGGGGTTATTAGCTCCAGGTCTTATGTCACTGTTGTTAAAAATAGAGTTAGCTTTTGTACTACATTTTAAGATGGTAACTTAAGTTCAAGAGAATAAATTTCTACACAGCTTGGGGGTATGGATGTTTCACTTGTCATAAAAAAAAAAAAAAACTTTTGATTTTAGACCAGTAGCTTTGAGATGAAAGTTACAATTGCTTAAAAATAGATTTTGCCTGTTTATTTAATTTCCAGAAGATGACTTAAGCGTTCTGGTGCAGAGATTTCAATGCAGTTTTGTACACATGTTCCCTATCCTTGCCAAAGAAACCAGTTGATTTTGGGGCCAGTAACTTTAAAGTCAAGGTTACTAGTCTTACAATCTCCTTTTGGGTTAGGAGTTGTAGAATAGGCTTGATGTGACCTTTCTCTATGTCCTAAGAGGTGACTCAGTTGAGCTAACCTGTTTGCCTTGGGGTTTGTCCCACGTCATTGGAGGAAACAATCCTGGTAGTTGAGTAGACCAAAGGTTGCTGATCCAATAAAGCACATAGCTTTGACCTCCACGTTAGCTAGATGGGTGGTAAGAAGGACCCAGTCAAAATTTATGTTAGAGATCTTCAGTTTAACTCTTTTGCATACTCTTTCAAAGTGATCTTTGTGATTAATGAATAAAGTTTTGTTCACCAAACCTTGCAAAGGTTGTTGATTCAATACAACACACTACTTAAGACTCGACTAGTTGGGTAGTAAATAGGGCCCAGACTTTACAAAGGACATAACAACTTAGGGCAGTGACAAGGATCAACTAGGTAAGGATTTAACTTTGCTAGAGTTGAAAAATGCAGTTAATTAGCATAAATATTGGTCCTCTTGCTGTTCACTGAGCTAGTTGGAGATGAAGTTTTTAGCATGCCACTATGGGAAAACCAACCGGTACTAGTGCTGTAAGACCTGGTCTCAAAAGGGACATTGACCACACTTTCTCACTATTGAATCCAATGATGAGAATCAATGAAAAGAATTAAAACCTAACCAAGCTGTCACCTTTTGTGATAGCCAAGTGTTGCTTGGCTTGGATGGAGAGCCAAGTGGAATTTTTTTTTATAGTTTGGACCAACTACTAATAGAATGTAACTGCAAAGTTCATTCACATAATTCACTTCACTCCAAGCAGGTTGTGGAGATACCTATTACAGTATTTCCACATAAATCTCTCAACTCTTGAAGAGTTGTTCAGTCAAGAGATTTGGATGGCTACAGTATTTCCACATAAATCTCTCAACTCTTGAAGTGTTGTCAGGTCAAGAGATTTGGATGGCTATAGTGTTTCCATGTAAATCTCTCAACTCTTGAAGAGTTGTTCAGTCAAGAGATTTGGATGGCTACAGTGTTTCCACATAAATCTCTCAACTCTTGAAGAGCTGTTCAGTCAAGACATTTGGATCGCTACAGTGAGCATGAGTTGCTCCAAAATCTCAGCTCTCAAAATGTCTTACAAGTAAAATGAATCAACATGATGACAAGTTGATTCCCACCAACACATACATGCTGACATTCCACAGTACCATTTTGCCAGAATCATTCAAAGCTGGCACATTTCTTTCAACCTCTTCATCCCCCCAATCCTTTGCCTGAGATGCCAGAGAAAATCATTTGTGTGTATTGCCAGGCAGAACATTTCTCATACTCAAAATACTACCCTAAGGGGAAGCTAGAGAAGGTTTATCTAATACATGAAACAGCAGAAAGGCATCAGTTTTTTTGAAGCCAGACATTTTTGGGAAACCACAGATCCACTTAATACAGCTGCCAAATCCTACTCCAGTACAGCTAAAATGGAGAAGATAACTAAAATACTGTCTGTACGCAGTCAGACATATGTACACATGGTCAAACCAAATTCACAGTTCTGATACCACCAAAACAAGTATTTACAGTTACTCAAAATGACACCAAATGTAGCAATTAATACTTCTAATACTTGAGAAGAAAAACCAACAAAATCCTGCCCATGAAAAGAACAGCAACCCACTGTCACCAGTGGATGTAGAGCCAACATGCCACAAGAGATTCCCAACTCTCCTAGTGAGAAATTGAATGCATCCTATCAACCAAAAGATTAGCAGATCATTGGTGTCAGTGATAATGCATGCTGTCAACCAAAGAAGGAGATGATTAAAAAGTACAAGGCCTCCCAAAGGATCTGCTTATCCTATGAAGTTTGGGAGTCAAGAGAACATGGATACTGGACACAACTAGTCCTGAACCCATAAGGATTATGATTGGTAGATGGCTTTTTGTGCATAAAACATAGAAATATTGTCATCAGACTTTCAAAATTAATTTTTTGATAATTGAGGACTGAGAGGTAATGTTTTGCTTATAAAGAATTTCAGGTCATATGCGGCAAACCATCCGTGAAATATTTTTTCCTTAAGCAAGCATTTTTCTTCCACATCTTCAAAATATGGTATCATCCATATGAAAAAGAATGAATGCACTAATGCACATTGGTCAAAGAAGTGATTCAGACTGGTTATATGTTCTAGAATTTCCTGGAAAAATAAACTATACATTTAGTTTTACTACCCTGAATTCTACATTTCCGCTTCACTTAAATAACTGTAAAAGATCTGATTGTCATATGAATGCATATATTTGTTGGTTTTTTTTAATAAGCATATCATAAGACAGAGTCTGTCAAGTTATGATCTCCAGCCATATGTGCTCTATTTTGTTTTGCACCATAAATCGAGTTCTCTGCCATTTACCATTACCCAGAGTCGTACATAGCTTTCATTTGAGATTAGGACGAAGCCTATAGATATGGAGGTCAAAAGGTTAAAGGTCAGGGTAACTGACTATAAGAAGCAAAAGGTTTCTGTATGTTAAGTTCACTTATACAGCAGAGACTTTGTGAGTGCTTGCACCTGGGGTAAGGGAAGCTTATTGATTTGTGGGTCAAAAAGTCTAGGGTTAAAGTTACTGTGGCTGAAATATGAAATATGTTTTTGTACATAAATTTCAGTTCTCATCAATGTACCTTAACGTTAGTTTGTGGATAACTAGCACTTTATGTTGTAAAGAAATCAATTGAGTTTGAGGTCAAAAGGTCGTGTTCACTGACTGCCAAAATGCTTTTTGCATAATATCTTTAGTTCTAGACTACATACTTTAACCACAGATTATGAAGGGTTTGCATTTAAAGTAAGGTAGAGGCTGATAATGACCTTGACCTTTTAAAGACTCCAAAATATAACCACAAGGTTATGTATAAAATATAGGCTTTGCACAGTGACTTTTGTTCCAAAGTAAATTCCTTGACAAAACTTAGTGGTGCACATAGATTAATAAAGAAACCTGTAGATTTGCAGGTCTAAAGTACAGATGTTAGGGTCATAGCGACAGTAAGTTTAGTTGAAGACCACATACCTTGACCAAAGGTCTTTGAGTCTTATTGGTCAATAATCTTCAGAATCGACCTTGCCCAACTAGTGCTGATTAAGAAGACTACTAAACTCAGGACAGGTGTACATTTCATAGTACTCTTGTTTTTGCTGCATTGGCAGAAAAATCACTAAGTTCAAATACTGTAAAAAATCATGAAATTAATATTCAGAAAAATCCAATTTAAGCATTATAATAGTTCCAGTAATTAATCTGTGTTAGAAAAATTACAAAACTTTTGGCGCTGTACATATGAAGCACGTTGTGTACTGAGTGAAAATGGATAAAATTCTGTTTGTAGATAATTTTAAAATGTTTTGTTTCAGGTCTTAAAACTCCACCTATTCTTCAGTACATCTACATGCTGAGATTCCTGATAGATGATGGCACAGACCGGCTGCTGGCCAGCCTCTGGAAAAATGATGCTGTAGGTTCACTTGCATCTAATAATAATTGCCTACCTTGTTCTACAGTATTTTCTTGTTTACTCTTCAGATTCTAAGATTACAGAGAGGCATAGTAATTATTCATTTACAGAATTTCAGTTAAATACATCTGAAAAATTATAAGATCAGTTTTATTTTTATCATCTTGTGATGTCTAGTCTGTTCTGACTGAAAGTGGTGCCATTATGACATTCAATACAGTAGGGCCTGAAAATTTCATTTTTGACTCACTGGTCCAAGACCAGTAGGAACGTTGATTGCCCAGGTATGCACATGGCATGGATTGGTCCAACAGTTAAGTCTGACATATTAAAGTTGGCTACAGTGCATTAACATTAATACAAGAAAAGAGAAACAACAAAATGAACTCAAATTTTCAGACAGCTACCTGGTTGCTTATTTAATCATAAAATAATCTTAGTAACCTTAACATTTTTAAATTTCCAAATCACATGATATGCCTTTTACTGGTGGATCCTCTTTGAATCTCGGTGATATAGATAACTAAAACTTCAAGTTTAAAAGTTCACAACATCAGATATAAAATAAAAAAACAAATAAAAAAGAACCCATTTGAAATTCAAAGCCTTTTCAGTGAAACGAATGTGAAAGCAACCCAAAAAGTCAATTTATGATGTCAGTGGCCCCAAAAGTAACAATTCATTTGGCTGATAGTTCAAGTTTCCTCTGACTTTTCCCACCCCAGTTTAGATATTTAGACATTTTTGTGGTCAAAATATCTTAAATGGGGTGGGAAATGTCAGAGGGGAAACTACTTGTAGATTGCTCAGCCTCTAATGTATGTGTTATTGGCGTCTGAAGTATATGTGTCAAATGCCGTGTTGTCTCTGAACAAAGCAGTCAGTGTACATTGATCTCATGACAGAAATCAGCTAGTTTTGGTCCATCTGATATGGTGAATAAGTACTTCTGTACTTGGCTTTGTAAATGCTCAGGCAATCAGGGTCTTGGTGATTTTAGGGGTATGTTTTATTCACTAGCAATAATCTTTCCGATGCAAGTAATATGCTGTCAGCTTGTTTAATGAGATATTAATGTGTGTCAGTTATAAAACTGCACATGCCTTAGAATGTGGCAATGGAACAATTGGCTGACTCTGGGTATGTGGTACATGCTGAAAAAACCCATAAGCAGTCACTTTTTATCATATTCAGCCCATGGCTAAGTATTTTTCAGTGATCCTGGAATGTTCAAATACATTTATTTTGGATCATAATGTTCATCCTTTTTGGACCTGGGGCATTTTAATTCCTTCAGTGCAACGTGTTTTGTAACAGATGAATTTTCTGTGCTTGATTGTTCCCTTCTGCTGGTAAATCCATACTTACATTTTCTTAGTATATCTAGAACGTATGGTAAGCCTATGCTGTTAATGCTTAGTTTTGAACAGACAAATGTTTGATTAATATCAGGCTTAGACTGGTGATCAGGGTATTACATGCTAAATTTACAGATTTTAAGTAATATTGTACACCACTAGTCTCCCACTTTTGAACAGCTTCTGCATGCATCATTGCACTTTTACAACTCTTTTTCAGATGTTTTAAGGGGAAAAAATGCATTTTATTCAATTTATATTAACAAATAAGAAATATTGAAGGTCCAACTGGCTAGTGCTGTTTACATATGACCAGTCTGTAGATGAAAAGAATCGGTTTCAGACCATAAGAATTTTTAGGCCCTGTGCAGCCATCTTGAAACTCATGTTATCATGACTCTTTCTAAGTGGAACATATTAAAATATTGATGTTCTTTTTGTCTTTGGTCTGACTACAGTTGAATAAAAACACCAGCATACCAGTGGCTTTTTGTATGTTTTGTCTGACTGCAGCTGCATAATGTACCAGCAAGTCATAGTCAGTTTTGTTTTGTTCAATCAGTGGTCAAACTGCAGCATCATATACCAACAAGTCATAGTCTATTTAGTTTGTTCTCTATCTTGAATACAGCAGCATAATGTAGCAACAAGTCAGTCTGTTCTTTTTGTTCTGTCTATGATCTGACTGCATAAATAGACCAACAAGTCAAAGTCAATTCTGTTTTTGTTCAGTTTAAGATTTGACTACACCTGCATTATTGTACCAACATGTCAGAGCCTGTTCAGTATTTTAAATCTGTGAAATGACTTCTACTGCTGCATTAATATTCCAATAATTCAGCTCTATCTGTCTACTAAGTTTGTTATATATATGATTTGAAGTAGAAAACATTATGTATCAGCAGGTCCTGTTTCACTAAGCGTTATCAGTCTTCTTCATTCCACATCAGAACTTGGGATTCTAGCAGAAGCCATATCTACTGCCCCATATTTAATCTGATGCAGCTGAGTGAAACTAAACCACTAAGGCAGTTCATTTTGCCAAGAAAGATTGAAATGATTATCTTGGCCTCTGTAGACACTGACAAATGAGGCATGTCACTTTTTCTCATTGAGACCATTCACACAAATTTTTCTTCCAAGTCAAGCATTGTGGACATCATTGATGTAATCATATTGAATAACTGCCATGCATAACAATAATTCTCATTGGCCAGTTGATCTAGAATGCTGTGGGCATTGACACTTTCATCTGCAAAAGTGTTCTTGTTAGAACAGTACTTCAGTTAGCTACGCATGTTGAGAGTAAATGAGGTGGATCTATTGCACTTGTCTAGTGAAGATGAAGTAGGTTTGGGTCTAACCTGTTTGCTGTTGAATACACATTGTACATAATATAACTATTCATCTAAATTGTGTCTATCCATAGCATAACTTGTCATCTAAATGTATATGGTTGAAGGAACTCTTGGACCCAAGTACAGTTTTTACAATTTTTCATAAATATCATATGGCTGCCATACTACAATACTTTCCTAATGTGCAGTAGCATCAAAATGGTGATTAAATACATTTTTATTATGCGCCAAAGAATCACAATTTCACATGCATGAAACATGAAATAATTTAAACTTAATAAATAATATATTATGCCACTCACGTCAAGGTGTTCATGGATTACGAAAATACTTAACCACTTTAAAATCTGGGTAATGTGTGTATACCCAGATATATGCATGAATAAAAACTAAGGATACTTAAATCTTCATATTTTCTTGTATTTAACATTGATTCACATGCAATAATTCAATTAATAAGTCAGGAAATATCTTCTTTATTTGAAATAGTTTTAATTTTGACAGTATACGTATAATTTTTAAATCATGAAAGTTGTTACATTACTCCTCAGTGGAGAAAATGGAAATCAGAATATAATTTTTTCAACATGCCAGGCTCACATTTCAAGTTTACTGCTCAGAAATGGGTTTTGTTCCAATATAGCTGTGTCGATTTTCAAAAGAACACAAAAATCACAATACAGCTATCAATGTATCCTTTAGAAGAACTAGAAACCTCATTGCATGGGCTTATTATAATTCAATGCATTTTTGAATCCTATAAAAAGCATGTAAATCAGGTGGAACCCTGAAAGTGTGATATTGGGGATTCACATGGATCACCTTGTCAGTCAGTGTTATAAGCTCTTATATTTCTTTCAACATGCCAGGATGTGATCTAAGTTCTGAAAGTGAGGCACACTGTCACATAAAGAATTATTTTGACCCCAGATCATGTTGTCCAGCTCAAATGATGTTGGAGGAGTTCACATTCTGCAGATATGGATAGATGAATCGACATACTGAATTACCATATCCATGCATTTCTTTAAAAATGCATGAATAATAGATGTTTGAGACTTGTCTTAAGATGATTCATGTTAAATACATCAGTGACTCCTGAAAGTTCATATTTTTATTGGTAGGAAACTGACCTGTAATAACAAATGACCTTCACTAACTTTTAAAATAAGCATATAGGCTTTTTATCCAGTTAATTTTAGAAGTTTGATATCTTTCGAAAGATTGTATATGGTATTCCATTATTGAATCCCCAGGTGACTTTCTTCAGAGACATTTCTCCAACAGACCTGCTTCAGAGTAAAAACTTGTTCCAGGAAGTCAAAGAGATGCTGGCACGGATAAGTCCTACAGAAGGAGAAAGGCTCTGGATAGAATGCTGCATCATGTCCTACAGCACTGCTCAGGGCACACAGTACCAGATCTTTGACACAGCTATTGTGTGAATGAGGGAAGATGACTTTTGGTCCATTTGTAATAACCTAGTGCACAGTCCCCAGGATGGTTTTTCTATTCTGTTGGAATTCAGTGATCTTTTTGTACTCATATTTTCTGACAAAACTTAATATAGAAGAAAACCCCAAAGAAATATGTACCAATGATTTTTACAAATCCTGATATTGGACCACAGAAGGGTATTGAAGACTAAACTGGAGAAAGTATTAAAAAAATTACTAATATTTTGTGTTCTGTTCATATTGGAATCTCCTTATGGCTTGTCTGCAAAAGATATTCTTGGAATATGACTGGATCCAAAATGAAAACTGATGTCCCTACATAATATCAATGCATTTTTGTAGATAAAAGTCTTTTATTACATTTCTAACCTGTAAGTAAGCATTTCTAGGTCAAGATGCAGCAAGATGCAGCAGCCCTAATCATCTTTTTCATCCATCTGTCTGTCTATCCATTCACACTTCTTATGATCATCACAGTTATAGATCCTTTACTCCTAACTGGATACCATTTAGTTGGTGAATTGTCTGTTACATGTAGATATGCCTTTTAAAATTTTCATCTTTCAGGTCCAGTTTTAATGGCGTGATTGGCCCTGTTACATCAAGTTTAAATCAGTTAAACATACTCTACAGGAGACACTTGTAACAGCATAGCTCATGAATACTTTAATATATTCTGATGCAATGTGTACAATGTCTGAGAGACAAAGATGTGTCTTTTATAGATTTTGTCATGTCAGTTCCATTTTAGCATTATGGTCCTTGGCATTTAACTTCTTATCTTCATATGGATTCTTACTTGTAACCTTCATATGGATTCTTACTTGTAACCTTCATATGGATTCTTACTTGTAACCTTCATATGGATTCTTACTTGTAACCTTCATATGGATTCTTACTTGTAACCTTCATATGGATTCTTACTTGTAACCTTCATATGGATTCTTACTTCTAACCTTCATTTGGATTCTCAGATGCGGGAGGTCGTGGGTTCGATCCCCGGCCGAGTCATACCAAAGACTTACAAAAATGGTACTAACAGCTACCTCGCTTGGCGCTCAGCATTAAGAGGTTAGTGTTAGGACTGGTCGGCCCGGTGTCAGGATAATGTGACTGGGTGGGACATCATGCTACATGTCTGCGGCATGATGCCCCAGTGCTAGACATCACTATAAACTGCCACATTGCAGACATCATAGCGATATGACTGAAAAATTGTTAAAGCTACGTTAAAAATCCAAATCACTCACACACACACACACACACACACACATGGATTCTTACTTGTAATCTTCATATGGATTCTTACTTGTAATCTTCATATGGATTCTTACTTGTAATCTTCTTATGGATTCTTACTTGTAATCTTAATATGGATTCTTACTTGTAATCTTCATATGGATTCTTACTTGTAACCTTCATAAGTCAAGAACCATTCAATGTACTCTTATACAATTTGTTATAAGCATTGTCTTATTGAATTACTTGTACTTTTATAGATTTGGTTTTGATAATTTTGGACATAGTTATGACCTTCGTCTTTTAACATTTTGTTCAATTGTGTTACTCTCTCTAGTTTGTATTCCCTTCTAACTTAGAATTTTTGTGTTTTACACACTGGAATAAAAATTTTTTATGCTAGGTTGTGAATAAGTGGATTTTCCAAGAAAAGAAAAATTTAAAATAATTATCAGTTTTATCTTTCCCCCCAGGAACTTTTTCATTAGGCATCAAGGACCAAAGAAATTGAATCTGCCATGTTGTCAGTTACATGATGGATCATGTTGACCTGTAATGCAAGAGAATGACATTCTAATCCTGCTATTAACTTTTTTATTAATTTTCTATCCAGATTTAATAGGAAAGAGAATTGTGTTGGTACTCATATTTTCTGTCCAGATTAGGAAAGAGAATTGTGTTTGTACTCATATTTTTTGTCCAGATTGGGATAGAGAATTGTGTTTGTACTCATATTTTTTTTCCAGATTAGGATAGAGAATCATGTTTGATCTGATTCAAGGATGATTAAAATATGTTTGAAGTGGCTGCAAACTTGGGTGAGGACTTTTGCATCTGTACCATCATCTTTAACCCTAGTTTACTTTGATTGTTTGGCATGCCACACTTTATGGAGACAGAAACGAGGACTCTCTCTGTTCAATAGACTCAGGTGATAGATTATTTGTCCCACAACACAGGTCATTCTGATCAACCAGGCCAGATAACCATTTAGATTCACTACCTGAATGTTGCAACACCTCTTGCTGGGTCCACTTCTCTGGCTCCTTCCTCTCCACATGTCCACAGTTTCTGTTCTGGATGTACCTTTCCCTGGCTGTTCATCTTTTTCATTTTCCTGACAGTGTCTGTGCTCTCCATCTTATCTACCTTCTGGCCGATTTTCACCAAAGGCTCAAAAGACCAAATGACCACCTTTTATTCCTTTAGTGCTCATAATACCCCAAAATACATCCTACATTTGGCCTTAAACTCCCCATATTCCAACAGTAAGGTAATCAATTAATAGTTCCATGTGTACACTTGTCAGCTGTTATTAAACTGTTGCACCAGTCATTGTACTAGTAAAGTTGTTCTGGTTCCCTGTATATTGGTTCTGGCTGGTTTCTTTAATGTGTTGATAGAACACATAAAATACAGTGCTTGTGGTTTTTAATTAATTGTTTAAAATTCTTGTAATTTTCAAAACCAGTAGAATTAAATTATAAAAGAGTATGTATAGTAGATTTCCTTTAGTGTGGTATTTTTGGCCTACCACCAGTTGAATCACATGTATGCAAGGCTGAAGTTGGCAGAATTGTCAACGAAGAAACTAAATAAAAAAAACCTCAACCAAATGTTATAACGTAGAATGATAATTTCTTTCTAAATATATCATAGCAATGCCCCAGACTTCTTGTGGGTCTTGGTTCCATCAAGTGGCCAGCTGGTAAGCAAAAGACAACTCAGTAATGACCCCAACTTAAATTGAAATTCTTATACCAAAATTTATTACAGAATGGAACCATCTACCAGCAGCAATCAGGAACAGCCTCTATTTATACTCCTTCAAAACATATTTGATTTTATTTCTTTAATTTTTTATTGGGTTTTAACAGTACTTTTAACACATTATTTGCCATATTATACACATGATATTGATATGGTTGGAAATATATCCACCATTATTTAAAATAGAACAAATGCCATTAATTAAAATAGAACAAATGCCATTTTATAAAATTAAAATAAAAAACTTCAAAAAATCACTGCTTCTAAACCACCCAATAGAATTCAACCAGTTAACCTGACAAGGCATCCAGGCATAAAGATGTTCCAATTTTATACAAATTTTGCTTATCTGCCATCAGTAATGGCAGCCATTACTAAAAATGATTTGATCAAACTCAATTGTGCATTTCTGAGAAGATATTAATTAAAGGTTTATCTATTTTTAGTAACAGTGGCCATATTTGAATGCAGATTGGTATCAAGTTGAAATGTCGTTATGCTAGAATGCTTTCTGTCAAATTTGGTGAAATACTTTTGAGCAGTTTTACATTTTTGATAATGGTTTTTGCATGTGATGCTGGATAAGCATTATTTTCAGTAAGCATTGGGGGTATAGAGGTCTCTAAAATGTTTACAAATGATCCTGATCCACCATCAGTGATAGCCATGGAAACGAGGACTATTGAGATTCATAGATATGAGAATTAAACTGAGTTTTCTCCTGGGTGAAAAAAGTTAAAACAGATTAAGATATACTTGTAAGATACAGGATAAATAAATGTCACTAAAGGAACTCATATGAATTAGCAGATTAAGTACACCTTATAGGTTAAATTTAATAATCTGTCATTTAATAAAAGGAAATAATATAAAACAGAAATATACAATTGATCATTCAGTAAATGGATAGAGAGTAAAAGTAGAAAAAATCAGACTTGCCCCACCCACTTTTAAAAAAATGAAATTGGAAACAATTTAATTTTTTAAAGACTTAATAGACAAAATGGCTACTAAGTTCTCCAGACTTTTCTTTCCACACCACAGTTTAATTGTATGTTAAAATTTTCTCTAACAACCTCACATATAGTCTATTTCAGTGAGGCAATATTAGGCCCACTTGGGCCCCTTGTTTATTTAAATATTGTCTACTTTCTGTTATATTGAATTTTCATACATTTGTATTTCATGTACTTCAGATATTGATCATGTGAGCCAAGCTTATATTACATCGATAAGTAAACTTGATTGTTAATTGATCACATATGTATCATGGTTTGATTATGTTATGTTGGGCTTTTATGATGATAATGAATGAATATTGTTTAAACCATACAAGGTATCCATTTTTAGTTTATTCTGCCATAAAGTCAAGTGAGCTTATGGTATGGCCCATCATGTCTTGTGTATCATGCATCTGTCAACAATGGCTGTCTGAAACTTATTCCCAAACATGCATCTGTCAACAATGGCTATCTGAAACTTATTCCCAAAACATGCATCTGTCAACAATGGCTATCTGAAACGTCTTCCCAAAACATGCATCTGTCAACAATGGCTATCTGAAATGTCTTCCCAAAACATGCATCTGTAAACATTGGCTATCTGAAACTTCTTCCCAAAACATGCATCTGTCAACAATGGCTATCTGAAACTTATTCCCAAAACTTGCATCTGTCAACAATGGCTATCTGAAACGTCTTCCCAAAACATGCATCTGTCAACAATGGCTATCTGAAACTTCTTCCCAAAACATGCATCTGTCAACATTGGCTATCTGAAACTTCTTCCCAAAACATGCATCTGTCAACAACGGCTGTCTGAAACTTCTTCCCAAAAGCCACTGGACAAATTATGATGAACTGAGGAATAGATCATTCTGGCATAAAGGGCTTTCACATTATACAAATGATGCAGACATACCATCCAGTATGGGCACCGTTACTTCAAAGATTACAAACCCTTTCTAAAAAACCACTGAACCAAATTTGAGTAAATTTAACAGGAAGCATCCTGGAAAGATCTTTCAGGTTTTCACAAGTGATATCAATCAACCTTCATATATGGCTCCTGCTACTACAAATAGAAATCCCACTGTTAACTGAAAATAGAAAAATATATAAATGACTCTAAAACCAATTAATAGAATTTGACTAAGTTTGACTGAAGTATCATGGCATGAATACTGTGATGCCTGTCTACCATTAAATATGGCCACCATTACTAAAAAAATTAAAACATTTTAAGAATTTTTTTTAAAGAAAACACTTTAGAATTTGATTTATTTCACACAAAGCATGATTACATGGAGACCATTCAAAATTTGCACAAAAAAAAATTGTGTAAATCCACAATCAAATATGGCCACTTACTAAAACTGAAGAAATTTTTTGTTTGTTAAATAAGAACTCAAAACTGCTCAACAGAATTGGATATTTGTCATAGAGCTTCCTGGCATGAAAACCTTTCAAATTTATACAAATTATGCCATTGTTACTAAAAATAGAAAAACATTTAAATGGCATATTCAAACCTCCTGACTAGAATTGGACCAAAACTTTATACTAGCACAGAGACTTTTCAAGTTTGTACACATGGTGCTCATTCACCATCAAATATGGACATTGTCACTAAATATTAGTAAAACCTTTCAACAACTTTTAAAATAACTGCTGGAAATAATTTTACTACATTTGACAAAGTAACCAGGCATGTAGGACTTAATTTTGTATAACTGACGCTTTCTGCCCTGAAATATGGCCAACAGTACTAAAAATAGACAAAAACTTAAAATACTTGATCTACTAAACTGTTCAATAGAATTTGCTCAGGCCTGACACCAAGCATTATACATCAAAGAATTTTCATATTTGTACAAAGGATGCCAATCTGCTATCAAATGTGTCCACCATTGTTAAAAATAGAAAACCCTTGACTTCTTCAAAGCCACTCATAAGATATTGATTATATTTGAAAGAAAGTATGCTGGCATAAAGGCCTTTAAAATTTATACAAATTAACCCAATCCACCATCAAATATGACTGATAAAATTGAAATGACTTTATTCAAAACTGACCATAATTTGACAGATGTCTTTCAGTTTTGTAAACATGATGCCAATCCACAATCAAATGTAGCCATTGACACTAAAAGTAGAAAAATCGTTCAGCAACTTCTGATGAAATTATATCAACAGAATTTACCTAGCATTAACAACAGCATCCTGGAATAAAGGGCTATGAAATTTGTGCATATTATGCCAACTTACAACTAAATGTACATGAAACATTTATACAACTTTACTTTTGAAAAGGGACCTGTGATAGCTCAGTTACTAGAGTGCTTGACTCGTAATTTAAGGATCATGAGTTAAATACTTACCCAAGACAGCCCTGTTTAGCTACTTTAGTGAGTTCTTGGGGGAAGGCACTTAACTCCCAATATCCTTGGCATGATATAGAAAATAGTGTGCCAACAGTACTGGTAAAACCAACAACAACAAAAATATCTTAATAAAACTAAACTGAATATGATCTCCTTTGAGATAAAACAATTGGCATAAAGGCCTTCAAAATCTTCTGACTTGATAATAAAAATTGTGTTCACACACTTGCCAGAAGGGTATTGTGTATTTTCCTAAATTATTATGACTTGAGGTCAAATATAAAACTGTTCCATATCAAAATGCCAAAATGTATAGGAATTCTTTTACATTCTCTGAATTCTCAGTTTTCAAAATTGTTTTCAGCCATGGAAGATATTCAGTATTAAATACCTGCTTTTAACTCAGTTACAGATGCATGACTGCAAGAAAGTTTCTATGTATATATTTCTAGATAATAGTGTTGCAAACTTTAAACCTGTTACAACATTTTATAATTACAATGACAGACCTTTTTTAGTATTGTTTATTTCAAACAAAATATAATACACAAATATCAGTCACAATAGCATAAATGACATATAAACATTGTTATTTTGTGTGTTAAATGAAAAGATTAAAAAAGGTTGATTTTATTGATGAGTGTACCACATCATAGTCATATACATGTACCCACAGCATCTGAGCATTTCCAAGAACTGCTGACATCATGCAAAAGAAACAGATACAGAGGCTTTCTTTTGCTGCATCAAGAACACAACCAACTTCATGCAGTTATCACATTTTCTATTGTTAAGCGAGATTATGGATGATGTTGCTAGACTTCTTTTGGGTACATTTTCTAAGTAGTAACAAAGTAATAGGACATAATGGCCCAATCATCAAAAATTTATACAAAAAACAATGACTTATTATATTTTTAGCACATATTCTTCCATCATACCTGATGTTATCAAATGAAGCATTGGTAAATTTAAAACTGATAAATAAAAACAGTTGAAACTATGAAATTATTGGGAATTCAGAAACACAATGACAGGGACGAGTTATCACATGACAAAGCTTAAACAGATGCAAGAAAGGTATATATTGTAGCTTATACAGTAAATAACATTTTTATGTAAAGTTCAAGCAATATTAGCAGGAAAATATTTTTCCCTCAAACTGTATGTACAATATGTTTGATAAGATTATACTATTCAGTTATATAATGTTAAGATTAATGACTCATTCTAATTTTCAACTGGCAGAAGTACTACAACTCAAGTTTAATCAGGAAATCATTTTTACCACTGTTTTATTCTGTGAACAGTAAACCATTATATTCAACAAATTATTATTGTCAGTTGTTATTTGCTAAAAGTGTATGTGGTTAATATGCCAGAATGAAATATTTGCTAAACTTTAATGATGTCAAAATATTGTGATTTACCAAGAATTACTAGTCTAAATACCAATAGTATTATTACAACACTGGCCAAAATTCACACTGGACAATTCAAACTGATAAGGCCAAGGCAAAACTACCTGATTGTCCAATGCAGCACAATTCAACAGGTGGAAAAATTCATCCAAATTGAAACTATAGGCCCAGTAAAGATCAAAGTAGAGAGACACCATAGCATTCAAAGGAAAACTCGAGTCACTTCAAACTCCAAACACACTGAAACCACAACTAATCTGGCTAAACCCACTAAAACCACTATCTTTAAAAAAAGTAAGAGCACTAAACGGATACAACAAAGACCTAAGCAATGAACTCCTTCTTCATAAACTCACAGCAAATGGAACACGGGCCACCAGAGTATATCGTCTTAAAAATCATACCCACCACACCAAGTGGCAAAGTAATCCTTGAACTAAGAGAAAAGATACCTCTACTAAAAAAACAGGTAACAAACAATACAGACCAGAACAAATCACCATGGTTACAAAAACCAACAAGGATTAACATTGAAGCTACCAAATTAGGCAATAAAGAAGGACAAGAAAACTTACTAAAACCTGTACTGGTAAACAAAATCAACCAAAAATACCCGGACTATGTTAAAATATATACCGATGGATGAAAAACAAACAATCCACCAAGAACAGCAGCAGCAATAGTCATCCCTGAATTCAATATACAAACGGGATCCAGATTACCTGACTATTGCTCCATTTACACCACTGAATTTTGGGCTATACTTGAATAACTACAATGGATCAAAGACAGCCAAATGCTTAAAGCATTCATTATAAGTGACTCCCTAAGCGTTATCATATCGATCCAAAATCACAATACACACTCTAGGGAACAATTCCTCGACAGAGCATGCCAATTAGTCGACGATATCACCACAGCCCATCAATTAGTCGAGCTCATGTGGATACCGTCGCACATTGAAATCTCAGGCAACAAAACAGCAGACAAAGTCACACGAACCTAACTAGGAGTCTGATGAAAACTTTGTCAAGCTTAACTATAGCTCTACAGAAGCACTAAGCTTTGCACAAACATATATAGACCAAAAATGGCAAGAATTTTGGAACTCCTCCATAGAAGGTAAAAAGCACCATGAAACAAAAAAAATGTTGATAGGAACATACAGCTACCTAAGGGTACCTAGTTAGAACAGAAAACCATAAACAGGATAATAACTGGAAAAACTAAACTAGCAAGCAGTGTTGGAAGGTTTATAGGACCCAAACCAGTAACCATTAACTGCTTTAACTGCCACACCACCGAAGATCTACACCACGTATTCAATATATGCCCAAAATATCAACCCACTAGGAAAATATTTATCAAAACCAAAAAGAGATTGGATCACCATACACATACCCAGAGTTTCTTATGGACTCTAATAAAAATAAACAATCAACATATAAAAATATAAATAAATTCATAGGAACAAAATATAATTACTATCCCCACAAACCAAAAGACCCAGTAACTAGCTAAATAAATTTAGAAGCCCCCACATAAAACCCAACACATATCATTCAGTTTTATAAAAATATTAATAATTCACTTACGAAGCACCTATCAAAAACTAAGGAAACCGCAAAATCGGATGTCCTGGATGTCCTTAAAGACCCAAGTAATTGGCTAGAACTCCAGTCCTAGATGTCCTTAATGACCCGAGTAATCGGCTTGGACTCCTTTTATTACCAAGTATGTCACAAAAATAAAATAGCAACGGTTCCATCTTTGATATACCTCTTTGTCTTTTGATATAAAGGGCTCAACTTACATGACATATGTAAAAATTGTCTCTAATAACTAAAAATGACATTCATTCAGATACAGGTACATTCACAAATACTTCCCTTGGGGCATGTTAATTTGTTTACAATAGCCATGTTATTAAGTTCTTGCTTATTTTTAGTTTCAGTTAGAAGTTTTAATTTTCTATGCCAAACTTTCTCTTTTGGGAACCCCTCTATCTATATTTTTTAGTGTGTCACAAATTTTCTGTTAGTAACTATGATACTATACTTGATTGCTTATTTTACTAATGTTGCAGATCACTGTACATTTTGCAGAGTTAAAATATCTAAAACATTTTCCCCACAGAATGGTAGATCAGTAACATCACAGTGTTATGAATACTGAGAATATGTAATGTAAGATCAGTAACATGACAGTGTTATGAATACTGAGAGTATGTAAGATCAACAACACCACAGTGTTATGAATACTGAGTATGTAAAATCAGTAACATCACAGTGTTATGAATACTGAGAGTATGTAAGATCAGCAACACCACAGTGTTATGAATACTGAGTATGTAAAATCAGTAACATCACTGTGTTATGAATACTGAGAGTATGTAAAATCAGTAACATCACAGTGTTATGAATACTGAGTATGTAAGATCAGTAACATCACAGTGTTATGAATACTGAGAGTATCTAAGATCAGTAACATCACAGCGTTATGAATACTGAGTATGTAAAATCAGTAACATCACTGTGTTATGAATACTGAGAGTATGTAAAATCAGTAACATCACAGTGTTATGAATACTGAGTATGTAAGATCAGTAACATCACAGTGTTATGAATACTGAGTATGTAAGATCAGTAACATCACAGCGTTATGAATACTGAGTATGTAAGATCAGTAACATCACAGCGTTATGAATACTGAGAGTATGTAAGATCAGTAACATCAGTGTTATGAATACTGAGTATGTAAGATCAGTAACATCACAGCGTTATGAATACTGAGAGTATGTAAGATCAGTAACATCACAGTGTTATGAATACTGAGTATGTAAGATCAGTAACATCACAGTGTTATGAATACTGAGAGTATGTAAGATCAGTAACATCACAGTGTTATGAATACTGAGTATGTAAAATCAGTAACATCACAGTGTTATGAATACTGAGAGTATGTAAGATCAGTAACATCAGTGTTATGAATACTGAGTATGTAAGATCAATAACATCACAGTGTTATGAATACTGAGAGTATGTAAGATCAGTAACATCACAGTGTTATGAATACTGAGTATGTAAAATCAGTAACATCACAGTGTTATGAATACTGAGTATGTAAGATCAGTAACATCACAGTGTTATGAATACTGAGAGTATGTAAGATCAGTAACATCACAGTGTTGTGAATACTATGCAAAAAAACATCACAGTGTTATGAATACTGAGAGTATCTAAGATCAGTAACATCACATTGTTATGAATACTGAGTATGTAAGATCAGTAACATCACAGTGTTATGAATACTGAGTATGTAAGATCAATAACATCACAGTGTTATGAATACTGAGTATGTAAGATCAGTAACATCAGTGTTATGAATACTGAGTATGTAAGATCAGTAACATCACAGTGTTATGAATACTGAGAGTATGTAAAATCCACATTAATTACATAGATATTTTATTTCACTTAAGTGGTGTGTTTAAGAAAAACAAAAAAAAATTAGATGTAATAACTGTTGATTTGAATAATAATAAAGTCAGTACAATAAGATTCAAATATACAAAATATATGAAATTTGGAAGCCTAACAACAATTTTGCAGGGCTTTCTTCAATAATAAAAATAGTATTGCTTTTTAAGGCCTCTTACATTCAAAAACATTTATCAGGTAACCGAAGGATTTATGCTTTCAGCAACAAAAAATGTTTTGAATCAGATTTTAATATACAAAAGATAGAAAATGGAAATATGCTGGTTTTTCAAGAGCACATGATATACTGAAATGTGACCATTCAAAGATATCTGGCAGTGTTGTCAAGGGAATATTAAAGTAGTTCTTGCCATTTTGATAACCTTTAGATGTTTGCTTATTTTTGTCCTCGTTATATTTGTTGTCTTCTTCCAAATGCATGCACTTCCCTGCAGATTAATCTCTCTGCATCACTTTCCTGGAACATTAAAAACTGAAATAATGCATATCTCTTACGTATCACACAAAACCCGGTCCATGTTTGTCCTTGCTAAATTAAAGTCTGCCATTCAATTTGTCTGGAAACTGTTTAGTGGGGGCAGGTGCTTAGATGACCTTGAAACATTTGATGACATCCCTTTCCTGCTCTGAAACCAGTAAGATATTTGTAGCACCATTGTAGCAGATGGATACAGGTTTCTGAAGCTGTTTATCCTTTCCAATCAGTGTTCCCAAGGCTGACCCATCGGGAGCCATTTGATGTATCATCTGCTGTTTGTAGTCTGCCACAAAGACGTTGCCTTGTGGATGCACAGTGATCCCCTCAATGATGTAGAACTTTTTACTGGTACAGGTAAAAAGTGTATTCCCAGACATGTCCATGCAGATGATTCCATTGTTCAGGTCAGAGATGTAAATTTTCTGGCCATCAGGACCCAGCTTAAGATAGTATGGCTTTGCTGGTGTCCCCATATAGTGAGTATGGGGGTGTCTCTGATGGGAATGTCCATTGGCTGATTTAGGATACCATCTATCCACAATCTCCCCTAAATGGTTCAAGACATGCACAGCTGACTTTTTCTGGGACAAACACGTTGTGATGAGTATTTCTTTTGTACATATTATGCCATGGTAATTTCCCTCTGTTTTGACTATCTCTCGAACACCTAGAGTTGCTCCAACTGTGACAAAAACTATTTCCTTGGTTTCTGGTAGGGTCAATACAATGGTAGAAGGATCCATCACGGCCACGTCTTTAGGGCCTGCATGAAGGCGGAGTGAAGTTTCTTTCTTGAAGTGAGACTCTGTTAGCTTACTTTCAGGTCTATCTGTATGACTTGACTTTTTCGTTGAAGGGTCATAACTAAACAGCTTGATGCTTTGATTACCATAGTCTACCAGAACAAGTCTGCCATCAGGAAGGAAGGATGTGCCTGTAATCTTACACTTGTGCTTGTCTCCGTGTAGTTTAGCTTTAAACTCTGTGTAATAATTGGCCTTCTTTGGAACAAAGTCATTCGAGCTTTGGATACTTGATAAAGGCAAACCTAGGATCATGACGTCACCCAGAGCACCCGCTGCCCTTATAGCCATGTCAACAGCTTCATCTGATTTGAATTCATACTTAACAAGATGCGTTTTGGCCACGACCTCTTTCAGTCGACTTTCGTAATGTTTTATTTGCTGTGTAATTTTCCTCAGTGAAATAAAAAGTTGAGATTCATCAGCAGTTTCGATGAAGCCAGAGAACATTCTCTGGGAAGTCTCAACAGCTGCCTTGGATTTTGTACACTCGTCAATAAAGCTTTTCATCTCTTCTTTAACAGATGCGTGAGTGGTTTCCATTTTCTCTATTACGGCTTTTTCTAGCTTGTCTAGTTCAGTGTTCAGTTTGACCCTAAATTCTGTTATTGCTTTTAGTATTTCTTCCTTCTGAAGATCGATTGCTTTTATATTTTCCTCCACTTGGGTCTTAATATTATCAAATTTGATCTGAAAGCTGTCAAATTTGTCGGCAGTTTCTTGCAGAATTGGGCTTGCCTTTAGGCCAGTTGATGCCTCTTTTAAGGACACCAGACCTTTGCAGCGATTATGTGCTACTCTGCAGAGTGCGCATCCAAGGACGTCATGGTCTTTGCAAAAAAGGTCACATTGTTTACCTGCATGGTTTTCACACTCACCGGCTTTAAGATAGATAGGTACATAGGTGGCATTCTTTAAAACAGTTTCTCCGAGAATGATTGTGTGGTCCCGCATGGCAGTGAATCGCTTGTGGTCGTCCGAACATTTAGTGCAGACGAATTGTCCACAATCTGTGCAAAATCCAGTCGCCTTAGATACATTTCCCTGTTTTTCACACGGACTGCATTGTACATTGTTGTTTGAATACAGAGTATTATTAGCTGGAAATCTTGCAGCCCATTCCGAGGGTTGAATGTTGGGCGCAGGAGAACGAATATTGATATTACAGATGGGACATTCAAATGTCCGGTTCAGTGCGTATTGCTGGTTTTGAAGTTCGATTTCTGACTTCAAACACTTTTCGCAGCATGTGTGAAGACATGGAAGTATTCTGGGGTCGGTTAATGCCTGCAAACAAATGGGACACACGACTGCCTCGGTATTCACTATATTCTCGGCCCCTAATGGAGTTGATCCAGCTGTTTGAGAGTTCATCAAAGGTCGGCTACCAGCTTTGTTCGAAATAATTCCATCATCTACCTTTTGGATAATATCTGTCTCTTTTCCATTCGTTCCTAATTCATTAAGTCCACTTCTTTTGGATTTTGTATCTAAACTTGCCATCGCACTCTGTCAGAACAATGTTTTAGAATTATCTAGAATTTCATCCGTACACTCTCCAGTATTTTTCGACAATTTAAACTCCACTAAATCGGTTCATATGCATTAAATGTAATGCTATGTAGATTTTATGATAAGGCACGATATTATTACCTCTTTCCACAATTTGGGAATGACACTCCTGTTTTGAATCAATCAAATATTTACGACCAAGTGTTTGATTTCCTCCATGGTAACAATCATTACATGGCGTATCTAATTAGATATAATGTTGGCATGGCTGAGGTAGACCGTGTTTGTAAAATCTTCATCTTGTTGTTATCAATGAAACACGAAATACTACCTTCAAATAGGAAACAAACGAAATCCTTTGACCCTCACTTGGCCATACTTTAAATGGCCAGTGTATAAGGTATAAAATTTAAATGTATGACATGGTTCCCATGAGATCTGTAGCAAAATTAAAACCAAACTAATCAAATTTGATGCCAGCTATATGATATATTATCTATAGATGCCAAGGATTGTTCATAGAGGTACCTATATAATCTTGTAATCTTTTTATTTGGGTTTTATGAATTGTACCATACATTTATCACGCTATACATTCTTTGTTTTGTGGGGATTTAATCTGATAAGGTATATGTTGGTAATTAGAAACAAGTCAAACACCAGAGTAATGGCCTTACATTTGAACTGTGCATTGCAAAGGGTCTAAAGTTCCATTAATAATATAGTATTCTATATATCACCCGTATCTGTCGCTAAGACTTACAAATCAAGGAACAAAAGGAACGGTATTGCATTGTTACTTTATTATTGCTTGATCACAAGTGCTACAGGCGCAGGGGGTGAATATCTTCGATAGGTGTTGATCTATTTGCAGATTTGTTTGCAAAATTCATGCTTTACCGTCTTTTTTCAATCCCACACTAATGTATTGTACATGTATAAAGAACATCGGAATCAGATTGTAGACCGGATACACATGTAATAATCTGTCTATGAAGGATACTCTTTACGCGAAGTTGTCTTTATGGGCAGGTTGAGAAGAAAAGTGGCATGTGACTGACCTTTATATTTGTGTCCGATAAGGCAGATTTTAAACAATGTATTCATAGTACATGCAAGAAGGAATAATCCGTTTAAAAAAGGTCAAAAGACACTCAAGGACCAGAACGTTTCTCCTTTCGGTACCGGTGTTTTTATATAGTTTGAAAACGATTATACACTAATGTAAAGAGATTTGTAAACGTCCTTTATGAATATGTGTCCTTTATATGAAGGTGTCCGCCAAAATATGTGTTAATATAGTTCATCGGGATTCAGCTTGAAAATAAGACACTGATTTCACTTTTGGAAAGACTTTGAAGCAAAAATAGAATATGGAATAATAATTTGCTACCTGAAATCATACTCCATCCTTTTAAATGCTAGGCTTTATTTGGAGAGTACGTAAAGAACTCAGATATAAGCTGTTATGGTATCTGCATTCTGATTTGTTATGGCATTTTTTGGAAAGAAAACCACGACAACACACAAAAAAAAAACCATGAACACTTTCCTATCTTCCCATACCTCCTGCCCAGCAGACATACAATTAACCTTTCTGTAATATTACTTAATTTGTAGAAAGCCACTGTATCCAGCAAAACTTGATAGTGATGTATATGTACCTATATTCAAGTAATCCTCGTCTTATAAAGAGTCAAACTCATAATCCAGGGGATCAATACCCACCCAGCCCTCAATTTATCCTTGCAAAGCCGCATTGTTTCCATTTATTCGTAAAGATACATCCATTATGTATAAATATTGCAGTCGCGACAACAACAACAAAAAAAAAAAAAAAAAAACGAAAAACAACCCACAACTAAATAAGAAAATTAAATAACGAGGAAATAATTTGAGAAAAAGTAAAATATTAAACCTTGTCAATTTTCGAGTTCATGATTTATATAATGTCGTACATTGAAAGACATTGTAGTATTAAAAACTGTATAGATGATTTGATCGGAATAAATGCGGCACGCTCTATGTAATAATTGAATTGTGACAATACAGGCTCAGCCCTTCTAACCAAGATTTATATTTGTGTGGTTATTGTCACTAATAATACAAGTCAATCAATATAACTTTTATCTGTCCCGATTTTACCTTGCTAGTGTGGTAAAAACCTTTGTTAAGATGAATCTCTCTCTCTCTCTCTCTCTCTCTCTCTCTCTCTCTCAGGGCCGGATTAGGTCAAATGTTATTTTGGGTGGTGGTGGTGGGGTTGTATTTTTTTCTCTAAAATTTATAAAGGGCCTTGACTTTCCTCAAACGGGCACCAAAGCAAAAGTATATGTGTCTATTTGCTCAGTGTGCGTAATACTCAATTAACGTTGAGTATATCTCCCTTCCCCCTTCCCCGATCCGGCCCTGCTCCTTAGAATTGAACTATCGACGCGTACTCTTAACGGTATCTAATTAGGATATGTAACTTCCGCCTTTGAAGTGACTAATATTTACACCTGATACGTCCTATAATTAGCAATGAACCCTCCTTAACTGTCAAACATACTATATATATATATATATATATATATATATATATATATATATATATATATATATATATATATATATATATATATATATATATATATATATATATATATATATATATATATAGTGTGTGTGTGTGTGTGTCTGTGTGTGGCATACATATGTGATTGTTGTTTACCTCATGACTACTTCTGCTTTAATGTAAAGCACTTGACGAAATCAAATACGGGTCCTGATCAAATTAGAAGGCTGCTTATATTATTGTATGGGGTTGGAAGCTTCCCTTCTGCAAAACGTAGTGCCGTTTAGTACGGTCCCATCATCAGTGATTTGGTGTACTGTGTCATTTTTAACAAAGCCATTTCCATGAGAGTGAATTGTTATCCCTTCCACGTATTCCACAAAATAGCTCTCATAACTTCCCAGTATGTCGAGAACTGACCACCCACATAAAGATACCCTCATTAGATAACTGTCTTATAACTTATATCACTCGGGGTAGGGGTGGGTGGTGTCACCCTCCATTGCACATACCTTGCATAACTTTGTCTTCTTTTTCATCACTTATTGGAGGTTGAGGTCACCGGCCCGTGCACGTTCCTTGATACACATGTTGCACAAGAATCGACCACAATCAAGATAAAACTGAAGAACTCGTTGAATTGCTAATCAGAATGCAGACTATTGAGGTTAACGACGGCAGTCTAGAGACCTGTTCCGTTGGTCTCTGAAAACAGACGGACGTGTCTTAATAAGGCAGAAAGGACATAAATATGTGTTCTTGAAGGTGGTCTGGTGTGATCTAATATCAGTGTTCAAGTGATGTTCGCAGAATATATGAAGACTTGGTAGAACTCTTGACGCATCAAACACTTGCAGACATAATGGACACTTGTCATCAGACATCTTCAACGTTTATTCTTCTTCATTGAAGGAGTCAAACAGTTTACACGCAGTGACATGATATCAGTCGTTTGATTTCCGATAACCTTTTAACATTATGTATGTCAGTTAACAAATGAGTTTTATCGGAGGTCAGCGATCGACTCAAATAATGTTGTCTGGAGCACCTAAACTCAAGGTACAACTGAGCGTTGCCTTTGCATTGAGATTTTGTCTTGAAATTTATGCCCGATTTTTAGATTTGTTACATGGAACCAAGTATCAACTCCAGTATAGACTGAATTAATAACTTCATTTAACTACACATGGTCAAGCGCTGTTTAAATAGGTTACGTGCAGCAAATGGCGACTGTCTAAGAGAAATGGCTGGAGTAGAGCTTTGAAAATACATTCTGATGCTTTTACACACACGATTAATCAACAGTTTTCAAGCCAGAGAGCGAGATGTATTAATAGTAAAACATTTGAAAAATATATTACTTTGGCGAAATGTTTGTACACACTTTATATTTAACTCACATTTCCAGATGGAGCCAGCATAACTCCATTTGGCGGTTGGTAATGTTGATGGCGATGGGTTAAGTTGTATTAAAGTAGTATATGAAAGTATTGTTTGCATTAAATATTAATTCTGCCAATTATTATCAATAATTCTCCTGTATAATCCAGAGATAGCATTTTCCGTTCTGGTTGGTGTATATTTGTAATTCTGTATAATTAATCCTATATACCTTGATTTCTTTCGTAGGAATCCGGAATGACTGTAGATATGTGAAAATGACGTACTAGGCCGCCATGCGAGTGTGACTGCTACTCACACTGACTCAGTAGCTTCATTATTTGGTGATGTGTGCTTTGTTGTGATGGAATATGGACTGGTGCGTTCAGACATGGTGATGAGTGCCGTGTACCTGCTGACCTAGGTTCGAATCTCAGTAGAGTACGAATAAAAATATCCAGGGATAACACTTTCCGTTCTGTTTGGTGTATATTTATAACTCTCTCTCTCTCTCTCTCTCTCTCTCTCTCTCTCTCAGTGACTGGCGCACATAATGTCACGTGTTAGGGAACAAAACATGGTGCGTTACCTGCCTTGTTTGATTCGGCGTAACAAAGAATTCATTGCCATTATTATGGGGAGATAAGATTCGTTCACTTGCAACAAGTCATATCCCACCTATGATTTGCCCTCAGTGAACATGACTTGCCTTGGGTAAACAAATCTTCGCATCTCCCTGTAACAAGGGCAACACATGTTTCTTGTCATTCAGATCTGAGATTAGTTTTTATTATGATTCTTCTTGTCGAGAAATAAACAAAAAGCGCGCTATATTCAGAGTATACATAAGATAAAAGAACTGCGTATTCAAATGTTTATACATATTTTTTCTTTTAAAATAACGAGTGTGTAAAATTAGAAAGTGTTGTGACATCGCGCAGAATAAAACTCACTTTGAACTAAAATTCAAGAATCATAACCTATATATTTTATTAATTGGTTGCAATTATGTGCAATATCTGACAGGTGAATATGCTCAATCTGGAACATTGCTACAAACCCAAAGGCTACGCTTGGCGTAATAATCAAAGAATTTGTGATGAAAACAAAGAAGTAGATGATGACAATGATCAATTTGATGATTAGAAGAAGACATATAAATTATCAGAGTTGTAACTCACTAGGATAGATTGCAAAAACTACCCACGCTCAGAACATCGGGGAAAGAAATTAATATTCGAGAATTCTAAACGAAAACAATTTATCACTCTTTATGGACAAGCTTGTTTCGGGTTTAAATTATATGCTTATTACACCTCAAACTTGTACCCTTAGTAACATTTAGTTTAACCTTTTGAATATCAAAGTGTTCTATCAACACTAAACATTCCTTCCACAATCCCACCAAAATATGCATACATATTAAAGGTATTCTTTTACGGTCTTTATATCTCTCAGACAGCTTTCACAAAATATCCGACACACGTCACAAAAAAAACTTTAGTCTTTTAAGTGCAAAATTCCACAACGTTTTTCCATTATTTATATAATGTGCAGCATACCATTTCTTTTAATCTCGGATAAGGAATTAATGTGTGATATTGCGTAAAAGTTTTAAATCTCGACAGATTTGTAATCCATTGATAATACCTTTAAAATGATTTCAACTTTTTCAGTATTTTGTAATCCCATCTTACAACCATATGATTTCATTCGATCCTTCCGTCTGCTTTCCGCACAATAAACCGAATTCTCCAGCTTCAACCCTTATACAAATTCGAGTAGGCTGCTAGAAGTGAAAAATGGAAACCTACCGATTTTGGACTCAAAATGTCAAAGGTCAAACTTACAGGGACTGAATGAGGAAAAACGGTTTCCACACAATATCTTTATCACCTATTATGACCAAACCGTGTGAACGGCTTGCAAACTGAGACAAGAAAAACACATTCATTTGGTGGGCAAAAGACCAAAAGTCGCGAAGACTGAAAGAAGGAAAACGATTTCCACAAAACTACTGTGTTGTGTATATTTGTTAGATGTTATGTATTTAAAACAAGGAAGACGACTGTATATTGATTCTGGGCTTAAAAAGTCCAAGGTAAAGCTCAGAGGGACTGCACGAAGGAAAACGTGCTTTTTAAAATAAAAATACGGAATAACAAGTCCTAATATGACTAAGCTTCGTAGATTTTGGCGTCTATAGGTAAAAAGTCAAACAGGTTGAAGAAAAATAAAATTGTTTCCCACAAAATTGAAGGCAGAATTTAAAGTATCGGATTTGTTTCATCCAACGCAGCAATGTTGGAACATAAAATAGAAATTTATGGCGAGTTGTGCAAATGAGAGTTACACTAGTGGCTTTTTAAACAAATGTAGCAAATAATAAAGTATTCTTATTTCCACCAGTCTTAATTTGAACAGGGCATTAAAAACACTTCTTCAATGCCTCCATATTGTTACAAAATTTATACCCGTCACATCACCAGTAATGTTTACATACAAGTGAATACTGTTGTATATTTCACACACGCCTGATCAGTGAAACATCTATTGCAAGATAGTTTTAGTTCGTCTTTTTGCATCAATCTGAGTTATTTTCACAGCAGCGATTATAAGAATCTATGCAGGCAAAATATAAATCAGTAATTCCTCCCGAAAGCAAATGATAAGAAAATTATCTTTCCACATCAGAGTTAATTATTATCATGCGACCTTGAAACATTTGATCGAATCTCCCTCCTGCTCGGATAGCAACAGGATGTTGGTGATGCAACTGTAGCAGATGGAGACAGGTTTATGGAGCCGCTTCTCTTTGCCAATGAGGGTCCCTACGGCTTACCCATCAGGGACCATTTGGAAAACTGCTTGTTGCATGTAGTCTGACACGAATACATTGCCTTGAGGGTGGACAGCAATCCCTTCTAGGATACGGAATCTCCTGTCGTTAACGGTGAAGAGTGTGTTACCCGACATTTCCATGCAAATGATGCCATTGCTCAGATCGGATATGTAGAGTTTTCGGCCGTCGGAACCCAATTTCAGATAGTATGGCTTGGCAAGAAAACGGACACTGGGATCGACATTGCCTGTTCTTGGATACCACCTATCTACAATGGTACCTTTATAATCAAGTACATGCAGAACTGGTATTCTTTTCGAAGGTAGAGTGACAATAAGACTTTCTTCTGTGCAAGTAAGACCGTGGCAGTTTCCTTCCGTCTTTATTTTTTCTTTATGTGCTAGAGTCTTTCCACCTGTGATGAACATTATGTCTTGTACTTCTGGAAGGGTTAATACAAGAGTTGAAGGATTAACCACTGTGACATCTTTAGGGCCCGCCATTAACTTTAAGGACGAAACATAAGTGTAATAATTGGTGTGTACTTTATTGCCTGTCTTTTCAAGCCTACCCTTGAGATCGTAATTGAAAAGTTTTACCCGCCTATTCCCATAGTCTACAATAACCACCCTACCATCGGGAATAAATGATGTGCCAGTTATTTTGCAGGTGTGCTTGTATCCGATAACTTTAGCATTGAATTCAGTGAAAAATTCGTTGTTCCAGTGAATAAAACTGGACAGATCATGAATTCCTGACATGAGTATGCTAAAGACGTTTAAGTACCCAGTGAATCTGCAGTCCTTATGGTTCTGCTAATAACGTCGTTGGCTTGGAAGTCCAGCTTCACTAAATGAGTGTTCACCATTACTTCTTCAAGCCGTATTTTGTAATTTTGAATTTCACAAGAAATTCTCATCCAGTAAGTGAAAAGCTCGGTTTCATTTGCAGTCTCAATGAACCCAGAAAACATCTTCTGAGAAGTCTCGATGGCTGCAGTGAGTTTTAAGCATTGCTGGAAATATTGGTTAAGCTCACTTGTAGCTGATTGATGAGTATTCTCCAACTCGTTTTCGACGTCTTTCTCTAGATTGTCCAATGTTGTGTTGATATTAACTCGAAGTTGTTTAATGGACTCCAGTATTTCTGTCTTTTGTCGGTCGATGTTTTACATACTCTCTTCTACTCGAGTCTTCACTTGTGAACGTTTATGTCCTCCGTCTCTTTAATCACTGGACCAGTTTTTGTACCCAAAGCTGCGTCTTCAAGGCTCAGTACGGCTCTGCAGCGCGATGTTGCTGTTTACAGCTTGAACAGCAGAGAACGATGTGGTCTCTACAAAAGAGCTTACATTGATTTCCAGCATACATTATTTCCAACATGCATTTCACATTCGCTGGTTAACATATATATGGAAACAAATGAAACATTTTTCAAGACAGAATCCATCTTCAATCATTTTATGATTTTTCATTATATTAAAGAGCTTATGGAGGTCCATGCAAGTTCTGCATACTAACTGCCTGCAGTCGATGCAGAATTCACAGACAGCAGTCTTGACATTCTGCGTTTTGCAGGAGTTGCAGTCGACTTTACTGCCAGGAATAAAATTAGAATTTGTCAATAACCGAGAAGTATACTCTGACGGATTTCGATAATGCACAGGAGAACGCATTGATTCTTTACAGAAAGGGTATTCAAAAGTTTATGTCGTTAAGATAAGTGTCTTAGTTAGTTTTTCGATTTCATTGTTCATACAGCTTTTACAGAAAGGATGTCGGCATGGTAATATTTTAGAGTTTTCAAAACTCTTCCGACATACAGGGCATGTGTTTCCGTGGCTTGCGTAAGTCTTTTGACATTTCATTGGTTTCCACTTCAAGCTCCCAGATTTCTCATTTCCGGTGCTATTGTCCAGAGGACCGTTTTCCTTTGTCCCATCCAAGTTTTCTTTTGGAGACAGAGTTTTACTTGCCATATGTTTTGGTTACCTAGACAAGCAGTTGTCAATACCAAAACTTAAATGTTCAACGGACCATCCTGTTTAAATAACGCTCAATCGATAAAACTGTATCAGTTTGCAAGAGTTCTGGCAATAATGCTGATCATAGTAATGATACATTTATTTTGACACATATAAATCCTTGCCAAACACGTGCCAAAATAAATCGACCAATTGTAACAAAAATGATTTAAAAAAAGATAGTTCTTGAATATGGCGATATACAGATTATTCAACAACAAAGCTATATAATTTTAACAACTTTGAGACTTATTATGTACACTTTTTGTCGCGCTATACGTCATTACACTAACTGATAGCTGTCTCGTATATTAAACTTATATGCCACAAGTCTTAAGCAAGTATGGCATGATACGACAAAGACTGAACCGGTCCTTTCTTGGGTTGATTGTCTCAATTTCTATCAACCTCAAATCAACACGTTATGGTTCAAATACAAATGGATATTTCAGACTATAAGCAATGTATTTGAGAAATGAAGGTGTTACAACTTGTAATATGAAGCTAATTAATAGCAGACCTAGTACAAACACTATACCACTAACTAAACTGAAATAATAACACAAAAGCAAATAGCGTTATAAACTGGCCAAAGCTCAAGAAAAATCCACAAGTTGAACAGATCTAAGAGTGACCAGTCCGCTCAGGTCCCATAGGTTGCACAGGATAAGATATCGCCACCCCCTCCCTCCGCCCACCAATGAATACTCGCTTAACCACTCGCTCCCTTGTTATCGACTGTTACAACACGTAATGCACACTTTGACTACTATGCTGAATTAAATCCAGTTATCACTAAGGTGTTATTACATGCAACACGAGCATTCAATATTGCAAAGCAATATCTAATTGAAGGGAAGGCTTTGTTTTGCTTCCATATTCTCGAAATTATTTACGTGTGTAGAGCATGTGTGCTGACGACAACCAACACAATATTTCGAGTGGGAATATTGAAAACAAAATTATATACGCTTGTAACAAATCGAGACTTCTTATTACTAGCTGTTTTTAATCATTATTATTATCATTATTATTATTTAAATACTTTATCGAACACATACGCACATTCATACAAAAAGCTGGCATCAAGGTCAAATTTTAATATCTACATGTCTATGGAAGAGAATATTATATTATAATGGGAGCAAAAAGATGAAACTTGCACTAAAACTTGTGTGAGTAAGGGAATGAGTGATTTGGATTTTTAACGTAACTTTAATACTTTTTTAGTCATTTCGTTACTATGTATGCAGTGTGACAGTTTATAGTGATGTCTAGCACTGGGACATCATGCCGCAGACACGTATCATGATGTCCCACCCAGTCACATTATCCTGACACCACGCCGACCAGTCCTAACACTAACCTCTTAATGCCAAACGACAGGCGAGGCAGCTGCTAGTACCATTTTTATCGGTCGTTGGTATGACTCGTTCTGGATTTGAATCCGCGGCCTCCTGTATCCGACGCGTATGTTCCAACTACTAGGCCACTGTCCAGAGCGGTCTGAAACGGTTGTGTAAGTGTGGTTTGTTTGGACGTATCAGAAAGCTTTATCGAGATCAGACATCCTTCAAAAGTTAGTAAGATAACACTTTCAACTGCAGTATCTCTAAGTTTGTGTCCTTTTTATGTACTCAGCGACACCTATGAAGACCCTTTCAGAACCATATCAACTGTGCATACCGTATATACTCGCGTATAACCTGAATAATTTAGAACAAAATAAAGGCTTGGAAGAAGGGGGGTCGGCTTATCCGAGGGCCAATGTCTAAACTTGACAGTTTTTAGTTTTTTTTTGTTAACTACTGTAACGGCTATAACTCTTGGGGAACAAAACAATAATTTTTTCCGTGCCCTAAGTATTGGCATGTAAAAGCGTAATTTTCGGTGACCTGATAATTATTAAACTGTTATAAAGTACTACGATTGGTTTTGTTATTACTTTGCATGTGCATATTTTCTCATTTCTCTAACACAAAGTTAAATAAAGGTAAATACAGCCGGTTGAGTTTACCAGGGAGACCATCCTGAACTATAATGGACAGTACTTACGCAGTGCAAAGCGTGCGTAGCGTCACTTAAATACTTACTTATTCCCAAACAATGATGCAGATTTTGCTTTATTTTGCTTTATTCATCGTTTCTACCAAATTGCATTCTTACAGATAACATTTCAGCTATGCCTTAATAACTGTTTTATTTACTTTGAATCACGCACTTACGAGTTACTCATTTTCAATGATATAAGCGATCCTACAAATTGAGGTTATATTTACAAAAAAGGTACGCACATTTATTTTGTGCAAGCAAATAACCATTATAATGTACATATTTACGAAGAGTGGTAATAATAAAGGCTAAAATTCTCAAGAGATCAACTAAGATCAACATCAATCAATTTTATTTTTGTGTTTTAGCTGAACAAACATAACTTTCCACACGATGGAAAGTTTGATGTTTCGGTGTCTATTATGTTCGTCTTTCTTTTTGTTCTGGTTTATTTTTTAATTTTATATTATAGTAGAGGTGAAAATAATCATTAACTTACGTGAATAATGTTTAAACTTAACATTCTGTTTAGTGAAGACGCGAATGCATTATACTAAAATAATTATTTCGTCACAACAATAATTCACAGGTGATACAACAGAACATGTATGATTTTTCTTGTTTAGAAGAAATAAATCTCGAAGACATCATGTAATAATCAGGAGTTCTCTACAAATATTGGAACATATTATGTAATCGGGAGGTAAGCGTGGAGCGACCAACAAAATTGGGAGTTTGTTTTTTCCTCCCGGCGTGAAAGTTGACAGGTATGTTGTAAGGTCGCTTACATCAAAGCAAACTACAACTCAGCTTTTAAGACATTGGCATAATTTTCGAAGCATTATTTCTGTATCTTTATAAGAAAACAGAAAATTAAATAAATTACTTTTCAAAAAAGTTTATACTATTTCCTTTTAATAATTATGCACTCCAAACTCAATATAAGAATACGTGTAATTATTTTAAATACAAGTTGACCTAAATAAATGCATTTAGAACTTACCTCGTGCATCTTGAGATGCATCGGAATTGTAAGTCGGCCTATATGCGGGTCATGCACTTTTTAGTGTTTATACCGGTTCAGTTTGGGGGTCGGCTTATAAGCGAACGGGCTTATACACGAGTATATACGTTAACCATGTTACGATGTTGAAATGCGCATAATATTTACTTTTCGTTTCAAACACATGCCGTGTAAAGAATTTACTTCGTCCCCAAAGTTGTTTAAAGATCTTTTTTGGAGGTGGGTGGGGTGGGATGAGAGATTCAAGAACATTTTACAGGCAACGACACTATACAGCTATTGTAGTTTCTGAAAAGTGTCACTGGACGTTTCGTTCGTGAACCTCTTCCCACCCCTATCCCCAATGGAGTATACCGTGTTTTCGTAGAATTTCAAGTTGTGCAATCTATTGTTCTTTCTGATACAACTTTACACGACATTTTTTTCTTCTGATAATAGTAACATATACAACAGAAGTACTGCTGCTGTGCTCTGTCAGATCTGAGCATGCTTTAGTCAGACACATGCGTGGATAATGCTGCGTACTTCTACATCTTACAGCAATGAGGAAAATGACAAATGGTATCAGGATTTTTCAATTTTGTACCATTTTATGTCAATCTCTCATCGAAACATCACCGTTACAAACAATAGGAAAACAGTAGTACAACTATTTTCTGTAAATCCCGAGACCGATTACAAACCTGCTATTTACTATTCAGATTTTTACAGCGGTGTCGATTTGACATAAATTGTGCCCCCCCCCCCCCATCTTTCAAACAAGAAGTCCAAGTGTCTTGGATCTTTCACTGCTCCAAGGGGAATATTACCCCGATTCATAAGTTTTAAGCTGCTGAGAACCCCACACTTAATATATATATATATATATATATATATATATATATATATATATATATATATATATATATATACTTACCTGACATTACACAGGGTTGTGAATGTGTAAAATCAGTATGGAGCCCTATGCTTGTCCTTAGCCTCCTGGAACCCTGCCACTAGACTCATAACTTGAGAATCTACTGAGATCACTATGTCAGGTGATATGGTGGTTCAGTGGTTAAGGCATTAGTCTCATGACCAGTAGGTTGCAGGTTCTTTTCCCTCCAAATGAACAAGCTGGATCGAGTACCAGATTTGGGAGATGGTTATTTTCAGATCATGGGTTTCTTTGCTATTAAGGACAGAATGTCCAAGTGTTTCCGGAGGAATGTACATTATTTTTTGTTTTAAAATGTTTTATTAAAATATAAAAATACAAAATACACATTTAAAATAATTTGTGAATAATGGCACTAAATATATGAAATATCATAAAGTAACTCACAATATATTTGATAACTTATATCACACATTTCTGGCACTCTAATATGACAATATGATGAAATGTTGGATACTGTTTAGCCAAACATACAAACATTGCTTTTTGTAATAAATATCTGCAACAAAACAAAATACAGTTAGACATGAAATATGTTTTTAATAGAGTGTTTTTTAAACACATATTTAATATGTAAACAAACCGATACTTGGATACATTATTTGTGAACACAAGACACACACAAAAATAGCTTAATCTGATTAAGGGAACTTTTAGATATTTTGCCTTTAGGCTATTTTGCAATATTTTGCACTCTCGCAACCTAACTCCACCCCTGAACCTATCATCTACCCTGTCCAAGAGCATTGTGATATATGCCTTTGCTCATAATAAAACTCATCAAATGCCTTGTTTATATTAACCTAATTAAGAAGGCTGACCAAAATCTATGCAGAAAATTTTTCTCTCAAGGTAAAATGCTCAACCAATCAAATGCAAGGTCATATTCTTAACATGCTTCCGTCTTGCTCATAATTAATCTGATTTGACAACTTTTACATCATTGATACATGTAGATCCAGCTCATGATCATTCTCCTCCAACCTCTTGATAATAATGTAAGGCTATTAAGCAAGTGTGACAAAATCTACCCAGAAATATCGATGCTAGAGTGATTACAAGCACAATCTGATGCAAGGTCACATGATTAATATTCGCGAATTATCATACTCAGCCAAGATTTTATGGACCTATTTACCAAGTTTGATCACAACCCTGTTAAAAATAAACTTTCTGAATTGAGGAAAAATATTCAGCCATTCCGATACAAAATTATCTAATCATTTGAGATTTTGATGATCAGAAATATTCCTAGTTTGGCTGAACTCAGAAATATGAACTATTGGATTGGATGATGCACAATTGATGCTTGACCATACCGTAAGTTCACTAAAAATATGTGAATTATTGTATTGTCTTTATATGAATAAAACAGAAAACAAAAACTATTTCCACAGCAACCTAAAAACATTATGCTTTATAGAAAGGTCTTCACAAAAAAACAATAATTTCTTGGTTATTCTTACAATAAACACAATACAAATATGTAACAGAAACTTTACCAATAAAAAGAGTGCATAGTTTCTATGCAAGATCAGATATATACTGTTACCATACTTTTATCTCTTTTACTCAATAAATCACGTTTTGAACCTTTAAAGTGGTAATGCCACAAATATACTATTTTATGATTACATTCCTCTGTCTAAATACTCAAGCATTCATGTACACAGTCTTTTCAGAAAGACTGATGCATATATGTATCTGAAAATGTCTGGGTTTTATGTTTAGTGGAGTTTAACACCATTTTTCCACACATAAGCTATCCATGGTAGGCAGTGTACTTTGTTAAGGAAGAACCAGGGTAAACCCCAGCAAGAACTACCAACCACCGAGAAAGCTACTGGCAGGCTTTCTCACCCACTCACTTTGATTGAGCCAAGACTCGAACTCATGCAGATAGAGGTTATATGTATGAGTGATATTCAAAGGTGAGCAACAGACAGCGTGACTACCAGAGGCCCATGTATTTGGAGGTAGAATAAACTATGATAAACTAAACTTGAAAGAATGTAAAATTGTCAATTCTTAGCTTTAATAATGTAAAAAAATATTAAAAATAAAAAAGATGACAAATGAAAGCAAATCCAAAAGAATGGTATGCAAAAATTATCAAAGCTTTAATACTGATTCATTAGGGAGTTTAAAACTAAATCAACTTAAAATAAAAACCATTAGTCAGAGTAATGTTCAGATCTCTTTATAAATAAAATGTAACATATATATATATATATATATATATATATATATATATATATATATATATATATATATATATATATATATATATATATATATATATATATATACATGTATGTATGTATGTATTTATGTATGTATGTATGTATGTATGTATGTATGTATGTAAATTTAGAATAGTTGGTAAACAATGCTGACCTAAAAGAAACAAAAAAAGCCAGTAAACACAGATAAAAGCGGACAAATAAGCAAGACATAATGACTTATGAAGGATAAAATATTTACATTATATTGCTATACAGTAGAATGTTGATTATTATATTGCTATACAGTAGAATGTTGATTATTATATTGCTATACAGTAGAATGTTGATTATTATATTGCTATACAGTAGAATGTTGATTATTATATTGCTATACAGTAGAATGTTGATTTTTATATACCATTATCAAGGTTATTCACTCAAACTATTAATGAGGCCCAGTCTCACATTTTTATCACATGTACATGAATCTATAAACTAATTTGTTGCTTATCACTAGAGCATAGAACAGAGCAAAAGAAACCAGGCATGTAAAAAATTTAATGTAATCAACAACAATTAGGAACTTCTAATAACAATTATTATGAGAATGATTCAGTATTACCAATAACTACATTAACTTTCTGAAGTAAAACTACTGTAATCAGGACAGAGGGAGATAGAAAATGAGAAAGTTCATTGTTACATCTTATTTCTGTGATGCAGTGGAATCTTCAGAAACTTGTGACTGAGTAATGAACATGTTGTGGCAACATTAATTAAGGTATAAATGGGGCATCCATTAGTTTCTAATTTCATTACATCATAATTGTAATCCTTGTATACACATCACAATGATTAAGATTATGGTCACACAATAATGAATGTAGTGTGAATGTAGTAGGCAGTATGGGAGATGACAGGAAGCTGATGATCACACAAGAATGAATGTAGTGTGAATGTAGTAGGGATATGGGAGGTGGCAAAGCTGATGGTCACACAAGAATGAACATAGTGTGACTAGTGGTGGGTATGGTAGGTGGCAAAACTGATGGTCACACAAAAATGAATGTAGTGTGAATGTAGTAGGGATATGGGAGGTGGCAAAGCTGATGGTCACACAAGAATGAACGTAGTGTGACTGTAGTGGTGGGTATGGTAGGTGGCAAAACTGATGGTCACACAAAAATAAATGTAGTGTGAGTTGGGGGTATGGGAGTTGACAGGAAGCTGTAGTAGTCCCTTTACAGTGTATTTAACTGGGGCGAAAATATTGAAGAATAATTAGTTTTAAGTCAATAATGATCTCGTGAATATAAATGAACACCCAATCAAACCATCAGTGATCTTGTAAATATAAGTGAGCACCCAACCAATTCATCAATGAAATTTGTTAATATAAAATAAGCAACAAGTTTCATTCAATTTTTTTTTTTTTTGCAATTTGGCTAACTGGAAAAAAATGCCTTGCCAAACGACACACCGCAGTAGCTGATACAAACTTATTGAATGGTAGAATCTGAACCCATGACCTTTTGGTTTCCTGTTGAATTCTCACAGAAAGAAGTGTAGAGTCATGATGATAGATGTAAACTTAATAATTTAAAAACTGAATTTCATACACCATCTAATCTGATGTTTATAAAAGAATTTTTTTACAAAAAATCATCTCATTAAAAAAAAATTGACAAAACATTTCATAAAATAAAGTCAGTGTATTTTTACGAGGCATTACTTAAGGTCTACATTACTCAAAGATTTCACTGCATAGATGACCAGCACAAGCTACCAGAAAGATATAGTCTTTACTCTTGAATGTGCATAGATGACCAGCACAAGCTACCAGAAAGATATGGTCTTTACTCTTGAATGTGCATAGATGACCAGCACAAGCTACCAGAAAGATATGGTCTTTACTCTTGAATGTGCATAGATGACCAGCACAAGCTACCAGAAAGATATAGTCTTTACTCTTGAATGTGCATAGATGACCAGCACAAGCTACCAGAAAGATATAGTCTTTACTCTTGAATGTGCATAGATGACCAGCACAAGCTACCAGAAAGATATGGTCTTTACTCTTGAATGTGCATAGATGACCAGCACAAGCTACCAGAAAGATATGGTCTTTACTCTTGAATGTGCATAGATGACCAGCACAAGCTACCAGAAAGATATAGTCTTTACTCTTGAATGTGCATAGATGACCAGCACAAGCTACCAGAAAGATATAGTCTTTACTCTTGAATGTGCATAGATGACCAGCACAAGCTACCAGAAAGATATAGTCTTTACTCTTGAATGTGCATAGATGACCAGCACAAGCTACCAGAAAGATATAGTATTTACTCTTGAATGTGCATAGATGACCAGCACAAGCTACCAGAAAGATATAGTCTTTACTCTTGAATGTGCATAGATGACCAGCACAAGCTACCAGAAAGATATAGTCTTTACTCTTGAATGTGCATAGATGACCAGCACAAGCTACCAGAAAGATATAGTCTTTACTCTTGAATGTGCATAGATGACCAGCACAAGCTACCAGAAAGATATAGTATTTACTCTTGAATGTGCATAGATGACCAGCACAAGCTACCAGAAAGATATAGTCTTTACTCTTGAATGTGCATAGATGACCAGCACAAGCTACCAGAAAGATATAGTCTTTACTCTTGAATGTGCATAGATGACCAGCACAAGCTACCAGAAAGATATAGTCTTTACTCTTGAATGTGCATAGATGACCAGCACAAGCTACCAGAAAGATATAGTCTTTACTCTTGAATGTGCATAGATGACCAGCACAAGCTACCAGAAAGATATAGTCTTTACTCTTGAATGTGCATAGATGACCAGCACAAGCTACCAGAAAGATATAGTCTTTACTCTTGAATGTGCATAGATGACCAGCACAAGCTACCAGAAAGATATAGTCTTTACTCTTGAATGTGCATAGATGACCAGCACAAGCTACCAGAAAGATATAGTCTTTACTCTTGAATGTGCATAGATGACCAGCACAAGCTACCAGAAAGATATAGTCTTTACTCTTGAATGTGCATAGATGACCAGCACAAGCTACCAGAAAGATATAGTCTTTACTCTTGAATGTGCATAGATGACCAGCACAAGCTACCAGAAAGATATAGTCTTTACTCTTGAATGTGCATAGATGACCAGCACAAGCTACCAGAAAGATATAGTCTTTACTCTTGAATGTGCATAGATGACCAGCACAAGCTACCAGAAAGATATAGTCTTTACTCTTGAATGTGCATAGATGACCAGCACAAGCTACCAGAAAGATATAGTCTTTACTCTTGAATGTGCATAGATGACCAGCACAAGCTACCAGAAAGATATAGTCTTTACTCTTGAATGTGCATAGATGACCAGCACAAGCTACCAGAAAGATATAGTCTTTACTCTTGAATGTGCATAGATGACCAGCACAAGCTACCAGAAAGATATAGTCTTTACTCTTGAATGTGCATAGATGACCAGCACAAGCTACCAGAAAGATATAGTCTTTACTCTTGAATGTGCATAGATGACCAGCACAAGCTACCAGAAAGATATAGTCTTTACTCTTGAATGTGCATAGATGACCAGCACAAGCTACCAGAAAGATATAGTCTTTACTCTTGAATGTGCATAGATGACCAGCACAAGCTACCAGAAAGATATAGTCTTTACTCTTGAATGTGCATAGATGACCAGCACAAGCTACCAGAAAGATATAGTCTTTACTCTTGAATGTGCATAGATGACCAGCACAAGCTACCAGAAAGATATAGTCTTTACTCTTGAATGTGCAGCATTTTTGATAAACTAGAAGTCAAAAGTTAATACAATTACATGTAGTTAGGCACATATATCAGTAGCTTTCAAAAATTCTGCAAATAACAAATAATATCAGTAAATATAAATCCCTTAATAAACAGTTATGTGTATCAACTGGTGCTGACATTTTTTGCTATCATTCCACTTAATTGATGACATTGGTTAAACTGTAAAGATTAATCTAGATTTATGGTAGAAGTACATAAAATGTATCTATGTAATCCTATACTGACAAAAGGTGGGATGACATATTCAATACTGATTAAAATATAATTCTACATGAATGAATGAAAAATACAGATCTCCAGGTCTAACACTATTTCATAATTTTAAGAACAAACTGAATGCTTACAATAAATATGCAGGACATTCAGTCTTTATACAGTATACAATGAGGTAATTGCATACACTGAATTTCATAGCTTGGAGTCAAAGCTAGTACAAGCAAAATTGTCTCAAGTAGTCAACACAACAATCAGCTGTTTATCCAACAAACATTAATATGATCTTTTCAATTAAAATCATAGGTTATTTAAAGAATTTTGAGACATACTGAAACTCTGACAAACAATGCCCATGCCAGCAATAATAATAATAATAATAATAATAACAATAATAATAATAAATGTAATAAAAAATAATAATAACTTTTAAAAATGTTTGATTTTTAGAAAATAAGTCAATCGGTACTAAACTATTCACTCTTGAGACTTTCTCAACAATACAAATATGTAATACATTATAATCCATACATTATTTAACACAAGTTAAAAGGAAACAAAATATTTAATTCTTAATTAACACACAGTTGAAGCATGAGGGATGTGTAAAAGTACATACAGTGAGAGAATTTGATTCTTTAACATTAAATGGCAAGCTGTTCAGTAGCACATGAACACATACCCAGTATTTCTTAATACTCAGTCAATAAACTTGGTATTATATTCCTTAAAACAAACAATGAAATTACAGTTATATTTCATATGACAGTAAATTGAGATAGCAAGTGTTCCATGGGACCTGGAATCTCATGTGTTTATGTACTGATGTATCCTTTCCCCAACCTTATCTGACTTGCAAACACCGTAACACAAAACATTAATGTTGACAATGATGATGACAATGCCACTCTCAATGTTGACAATGATGACAATGTGACTGTCACTGCCAATATTGATAATGACAATGCCAATGCCACTATCACTGTTGACAATGCCACTGTCACTGCCAATGTTGATAATGATGAAGACAAAGCCAATGTCACTGTCAATGTTGACAATGACACTGTTACTGTCAACACTGAAAATGATGGCAATCCCACTGTCAATGTTGACACTGCCACTGTCAATGTTGACAATGATGATGACAATGCCATTGTTACTGTCAATGTTGATAATGATGATGACAATGCCTCTGTCAATATTGACAAAGATGATAATGCAACTGTCACTGTCACCATCAATGTTGATAATGACAATGCCACTGTTGATAATGATGATGACAAAGCCACTGTCACTGTTAATGTTGACAATGATAATAACAATGCCACTGTCACTGTCAGTGTTGGCAAAAGTGATTTCTACATCTTACCTTGTTTAGGCAGACAAGATAAAAATACATCTTTAATATTAAGCTTTCAAAATCATAATCTCTTATTTTATAAATGAAAGCTCAGTACAACAAGTGTGCAATGCAGATCGACAACTCGATAACAAAGTTGTATAGATACATCACTGGTTCATAGCAAAGTATGAATGGAATTACATTGTTTAAACGATCTATACTTGTTATTATGTCAAGTCCAAGTTGAAACAACACAGATCCTGATCTGCTGATATATAATGCACCAACAGATCAATGCTGATTGTTCTACTAATTACTCCTAACAATCAGCACAGACCCAGATCTGCTTGATTATTATCCAATTGCAGATTTATGTATGCGTAATTTGCAGTTGGACTTGAATTATATGGGAGTATAAATGGCAAATAAATGAAATACATTTAAATCCAAAAGCTGAGTGGCATGGGAAAATGTAATAAAGTTGAAATCTACAAATATAAATGAAAAGTTTGTTAGGTGTGTTTGCTTGTTATCACAAAATATGGGTTTCAATGTTAATTACATCCCTACATATGAGAATGTGTTTCCCATATACAGTATAAACAGTAAATGTACACTACTTATCTATGGTCAAAACTGTCAGATATTGCACATTACATGTAGCAACATTGCTAACTACTGGAATTGTTCTTACAGGCCTTAAATGTACTTACAAGCATGACTTTATCAAAAGAGTACCAGGTGGTTTAAAGCTATGTTTGTTACCTCTCTATACAATGTACAAGCCCTCCAATTTTAAAACAAAATTGCAAAACAACTTTTAGTAAATTTTTATGCGTTTAGGCTCAGATAAACAGTAACACAAGAAAGAGTGAAAACAAAAAGCTTTGAAAAAATATAATAATTTATTTCCCTGGAAAAATACTGTAAACATGGAAAAATATAAACTTACAGTTATCAAATCCAAAAATAATTCAAGAATAATCCACAAATAAAATTTTATAAGTCTTAAGAATAAAATGTCCTAATGATTTCAAGTTCAAGTCCCAATGAAGAATCCAAGATAGAATACGATGATGTATTCTATAACCTGTAGTGTGTTTTAGTATACAGTTCCTTGCAGAAACAAGAAATATCACTCCGGTTTTGGAAATCTGAATAAATTTTAATAAAAGCTGTCCTTGTTCAACAATTTCATATGAGCAAATGTATTTTCCAGAAAAAAGAATTAATCCTTTCAAATCCAAGTATTTTGAAATAACTCCAAATGACACAACACCTTCCAGTGTAAAGAAAAAGCCCAACTAATGAGAATATCTCTCCAAAACAAAGGTTATATCATATTCTAAAATGCAAAAAGGGAGGTCATGTGATAATGATCCAGAACCTCATCAAAATTATTGTTAAAAAGCTTGTACACCCTCTGTGACCCTGACAAAAACCAATCATTTACTCTAAGAAATAAAAAATTAAAAAAATTGTTTACATCTTGAACATTGTAGACCCATCATGACCTCGACAACAACCAATCATTTTAAAAGAAAAACAGAACTTATTTACGTGGTTGCTACTAATTTTGAATCAAGGTCAGGATCTAGATCAACACCGGGTGTTTACAAAATGAACAGTCAAGGTCAAACTATTTTCTGGAAAAAGTATCATCTCCAGTAAATAAATTTACAATACATAGCATGTTATGAAAAATAAAATAAAAAAACTGACAAACAATTAAATTGAAATAAATATATATTAGATTAAATATAATTGAATCAAATATACATAATACTTATCTTTATATCAGAAATTAAAATTAATTCTCTGATTTGAAGGAAACAAATTTCTCATTACCCTCATAAACATTTAACAATCATAAATAGAAAGCTGCATGGTTATTAAAGGTGAAATACTATATGGAAGTTTGTTTAAAATTATTTTCTATTGGCCATCTAGTTATGTTAACATTGAAGGTAATGAAAAAGAAGACTGTGCTGCAAAAACGACATTATCCCTCCAATCTTCCAATTTTTAAATTCCCTATAGTGACTTTAAATCTTCATTTACTAAGTTTTATTTAATAATAATAAGTGATTAGTATCATGGAATGATGCCATTCTTAACAGCTTCATTTAGTCAAACCTGCTTTAGGTGAATAGTACCCCACCTACAGGCAAGTCCATAAGGATGAAGTGTCATTGCATGTCTTAGAATTGCATAACTCACTTCTTCATCTCGAAGGGTGGGTACCCACCTGATTATATCTCTTGTGATGAACCCTTTAGGGTAAAACACTTTTTGATTGACTGTGTCACCTTCCAACCTGCACACAATCAAACTCTCATTTGAATAATATGAAATGGCTTTTTTTTTTTACATCTCTAATACTAGATATTGTACAATAAAGTATAGTTTATTTACTCATCTTTAAACATGAGTGATTTTTTTACCAGTGCACCATTTTCCCCACCATTTGAAATACTTTGCGCAAAATGTGTACCTTCTGGAACATTTAATTTCTTTTGTATTGCCTAATAGTTGCTTTTTTATGTATTTTGAATTTTTTTATTTATATAATAAACTCCAAAATAACAGATTTTTATTTTTACTATTCTACTGGCGCTGTGTGGCCTTGTTGTGCTTGTGCAGTGTAAAACCAAACCCATCCATCCGTTTCAATTTAATACATCCATACTGAATGCTCCATACTTCAAAACCCAATATTTGTTGTTCTAATAAAATTATATTAGATAGTTTATATAAAAATGCATTGAAATGTGCTACCTCACTAAATTATATTGGATAGTTTATATATAAATGCATTCAAATGTGTTACCTCAGTATCAAGTTCATAATTTCAATAAACATTATGAACAATATCTCTTTGAGTACAAACTGTATTTGTGTCATATCATAATGGAGTGGGGGTGGGTGGACAGGAGAAACCTCTTTAAATGTCAACCCATACCAAAAGTAATCTTGTGGCATGTTCTAACGTATATGTTCTGCTTTCACTGCTCTATCATTAATCAGAAAAGTGTGAGTATGTGATCTGGATTTTTAACATAGCTTTAAAAAATGTTCAGTCATATCACTATGATGTCTGCAGTGTGGCAGTTTATAGTGATGTCTAGCACTGGGGCATCATGCCACAGACATGTGGCATCAAGTCCCACCCAATCACATTATCCTGACACCAGGCCAACCAGTTCTAACACTATCCTCTTAATGCCGAATGACAGGTACCATTTTTATCAGTCTTTGGTATGACTCGATGTGGGTTTGAACACATGGCCTCCTGCATCCGAGGCAGACACTCTAACCTCTAGGTCACTGGAGAAAAGTAAGAGTTAAAATACATAAATGTACTGCAGAATGTACAAGATATTCCCTATCTAGTGACCTTTCCCCTCTACATGCATTAACATCTGAGCTTTATAATAGGATATGTACCTGGGTAAGGTTTTATTAAAATATCTCAATAGGTTCAAAACTGACAGCATGGGAAATGAAACAGGCAACTGACTTACTTTATCCTTGACCTTGAGACATGACATATAACTGAATACACAAGACACAGTATCAAACCATTATTTATATATATATATATATATATATATATATATATATATATATATATATATATATACACACACGAGGCTAAAGTCCTTAAAATATCTTCAGTAATTACAAAGTTATACTTGTACATGAACAGAGGTCACCGATTTATATTTTCTTCCTTGCCTGTGATTGTGGTATGTGACACACTGCTTGTACATGATAAATATCTAGCTAAAGTCTAATTAAGTCCTGAATGGTTTGAAGGTAACACTCCTGATGAGCATACAAGAATTACATTTTCATTTGGAGTGATCTTATATCTGGGCAGTTTCTTAATAATCTCTCCAACCATTACAAAGATATGGGGTAGAGAACCAAATGTTAATGGCTGGTAAGACATGTGGAGGGCCAGACAGACAACTGGTTGACATCATTTTCCTGTATCAAAATGAATGTGTAGCTTGTTCTGGAATGATGCCACATATCTTCCAGAAACACATGTGTATGCTTATTTGCAAAAGCTTCTTAAAGATTTTGCTATTTTTATCTTAACATTTTAAAAACATTTAAGGTGTACATTATAGCCAGCATTGTGCTGACATGCCATTAAAACTCTATACATGCATACATACATAATCGCAAACTGAGGCTAGGTGAAGGGAGATAATGCATTCAGTAATTTTGGACACTAACACTTTACTATCTTTAGCCAAAAATTAGTGGAATTTTTGTGGAAACAAATTAAACCAAAGACTAGGTATTGTAATAATATTGCTAAACAAAATGCACAAAAATAAACTTATTGCAGATTTTCTTCATGTCTGACCTTTAACTGTTGACAATCAAATTTACTTAGCACCTTGTCTTTTCCCCAACAGCATTGCCACAAGCAGCTGCCTGGCAGGAGGGATTGCACATACTACACAGTTTAGCATGGCAAAGCATAAACTTGAAAAGGTTCCATAAAGCAGACTAAAATAGGCAGAATCTACAGTAACTCTGGGCTTTTAAAAACTTTAAAAGTATTGCTTGGAATTAACTATTATTTAGAATTTGGGTCATTTTTATTAAAAGCATTTTGTTTCTTAAATTGTACAAAAGTTTTATTAAAAGAAATATTTTCTATGCAAATGAGGGTACATAAAGATTAATGCAAACAGTGTAACTCACTGCTGATACAACATTTTAAAAATTTTCTTTCAAGAAAATTGCCACAGTTCACATGTACAATACCAAAAGAAAGCATACCAACTGATTACACATCCATTTCATTACTAGTCTTTTATTACATATTAGAGACATTTAAATTCTTAGAAGAATCATGTTAACAGAGAGGTTTTCTCAGAATTTTAGTACTGACAGTCCCAATCTCATTTTAACACATTTCCGAGCCAGGGACTCTACATACATACACGGTCAAATTTAAATCCTCTAATATTCAATCATATTTTTTTAAATTTTTAAATGTGGACCAAAAACCTGCCTATGAGAATTGTTACACTTGATTTATTTATAATTACCAATACATCAACATATTCAATGAAACTATTTTTGCAAGGAGGTGGGATAAACTGGTTGCCACTTGCCAGTAATGGAGGAATAAATCAATAGTTCTTTCAAGGATAATCACAACATGCTTATTCACATTAAGTTTGCAATTATTTTTCATTTAAAAGTAGAAAAAACAATCAATTTGCACTTTAATATATGGACTTTAGTATGAGATCTTTACAAATAAGGTTATATACAAGACCTATGGACTTTATTGGAATATCTTTACGAATAAGGTTATATACAAGTCCTAAGGACTTTACTATAAAATCTTTATAAACAGGATTGTATTAAAGTGTTTTAGAACTCTAGTAAAACTGCATATAAATTCTAATGACTTTAGTACTAGTTCTTTACAAACAGGATCATGTGCAGGTCCTAAGGACTTTAGAATAAAATCTTTACAATCAAGATTATTTGTAAGAACTTTCTGAACAGGATTTTAAGTCCTAAGGACTTTAATATAAGATCTTTACAAACATGGCTGTATTAAGGTCTTTAATAAATTGTATATAAATCCTATGGACTTCAGTATAAGATCTTTACAAAACAGGATTGTATGCAACAACAAAAAAATGAAATCAAACAATGACAACACTGGAAGCAAAATATTCATGTCAATACTATTTCAGAAGCCATAGTTCTGATTTGACCTGGATACACCCACTGTTTCATTGTAAGATGGCGGTGGAGTTTCACTCTCACTAGCTGGATGATGTGATCCTGGGCCAAGCCTGGCTGCCTGGTAATATTGTGCACTTTGGGCAGTGGGTCTTACATTACTGCCTAGTTGGTAAGCTTGTGCACTTTGGGTGCTGCTTTCATAACCAACGAATGTGTTAGCTGTGTTAAACGTCTGAGGACTCAGTGAATAAGGCAGTGGGGCCTGCTGACCATTAGGATCATATATCTCTGTAACAACTGTTCTACCACCCATACCTATGCTACTGTAATCTCTTTTGGAGCGACTGGCACCACAAGCAGGATGTGTGTCTGTGCCCACCTCAATATCTGTACATCCACCACACAGGAAAAGAATCACAATTGAAAGAAGAGCAAATGCAGTAACAGAAGCTAGGACTAGTAAGTCTGCATGGTCCTTGATGAATGAAGATGCTCCAAAAATACCTGAAAACAAATTAATATTTCGTCATCCATTTTTTCAGTAAGTATCTGTCAAACATGACTGTGATCATTATTTTTTGGAATATTCTTTATAAATAGCAGGAGTAGAAAAAGCCATTGCCCAGAAGCCCAGAACAACCAAATAAAATAATAAAAGTCATCCATTTTCCCAAATGTGAAATCCCCATTGTGATATAAAAAATTAGTATAAAGAAGTACCATGTTCAAAGTTCTAATGGAATTTTATAATTTTTCCAGCATTACACGTTTGATCATTAAATTGTCCCTTTGGGTACCTTTCGCAGGGTGCCTGAGTGAGGGGCAATTCCTATCTCAAAGAAGTCATACTAATCTACACAGGTCAGACTCTCCTTATCAAATTATGTAATACAGTCCATATTACAAGCTCCTGGGGGTGAACCCTTAAAGAAACAAGACTAGTGAATGCTCATCTTTTATCAACACACCAACATAAGGTAGCAGTATCTGTCATCTTTAGCTTAATAAACTGAATGCCTATGACCTAGTAATACACTTTTCCATTTGTTAGAAACTTCCTTTAGAGTAATGTGACAGCTGTTTATGCTGGATAACTTTAGCTAAGGAATATGGCAAATATAAAGAATACAAACAATCGCAACTATTGTTGCATACTATATTGGCTTGTAGGGTAATGACTAAACAAAAATCCCATGAGGAAAGTTTACATTTACCTGAGAGTTAAGACAGAGGAATAATAATATCACATTAATGATATTGTTCACCATAATTATGTAAACTAAGATAAATATAAAATATTTGTTTCTGGTCAGGGAAGCCAATTACTATAAAGCTACTGGAAAACAAGACACCAATTCCAGTATCCATCAATACCATTGTAAGTTATGGGGCTGATTTACTGGACTACAGAACACCATCTAAATTAAGGAAAATACAATCTTTTTTTTTGGTTGATCTCAAACATTTAAATAAGTGTGTTGACATGTTTGGCACTTTCCACTAGCAGGACTGATGGTGAGTTAAAAGTATTGTGTAATATATATATATATATATATATATATATATATATATATATATATATATATATATATATATATATATAAAAACATGTTGAATAATTTTTAGAGATCTTGGGACAACTGCAGCAATTTACCAGAAAAATAAGAAAGATCTGCCAGGAAACCAGTTTTTTAAAGCAGGGACAACCATGGATTTTCACAATTGTTCTACCCCTACATAATATTGCAAGGGATTCCACAACCAGTCAGTAAATTTAGTTGTAATATTAAGCCCAGTGAAGCAACCCTTCCTTCCTGTATGATACCTGACTAAAACAGTGTTTAAAAATTGAACTGTAGTTAAAATCTGCAAAAAGACACTAAGAATGAAGATAGAAACCTGTCAAACCAACAAACCAACGGACAGATGAACTGGATGATCTCTACATGAAAAGGAATTAAATTATGAGTATGAAAATCAAACAATGTGGGAGAAGGTTTTAAAGCTATTCGATAGCTCTTACTGAAATCTTCTTTTCCTTGTCATTTTAAAATGTGTTCACAGTATTCAATTACTTAAATCAAAGCCTGCAACTTTTGTGACCGCTGTATTTGATTTCCTTTATTTAAACAAAATATCAGCAACAATTCACTTAATGAATCATTTACTAGGCTCATTCATTACTAAGTGTGAAAAGTTATGTCTTACTCATTCAACCACTGCCTTATATTTTGAGCAAAACTGTAAATTTATATCTTCTCATTAATACTGATCTACACTTAGTAATTTAGCCAAAATGTTATTCAAAATTTGCTTTCATTTCAACGTCGCATCAGTTCAAAAAGAGACATGCAATTAACTGTAGTGTCAAAATTAGAATTTAAACCATAATTAAAAATATTGTCAACTCCCATTTTGTATAAGCCAAATGGTACATTGTTTTTAAAGAAACGTTACTGATGATGCATATACTGTGAAAGCATAGTAATTGTGTGTGATGTAAAATAAAATAGAATATCCAAATGCACAGTTTAACAGTTTTCAAAATGGTAATCAGTTTTCAAAATGGTAATCATTTACTTTGTACCTTACAAGTCTAACTGGGTGTAATTTACGAGTTTCAGGCATATTCTAACAGTACAAATCATCACACCATTATCACAACTGAATTTAAAAAAAAATATATCTTGGTGTTGGAGAAACATTCAAAAATGAATTTTTTTCCTTATATTTAGTAGTATTTGCAGTAATTTTAAACAAAATATGGACATATGTTTAAATCAAAACAATGTTAACTTGAAATCCACTGAATTCAATAAAGATTGTGTTTAACACTTCAACAGGTTCCTGTAAACAAAAGTAATATTTGTATACAATTTAATTATCAAAACTATTTCTATATAACAATATCTTACTTCAAGGATATGCTTGAAAATTCTGGGTTACTTGTTTCATACCTCTTACCATTAGCCATAACACAACATAATACAATCTGGGACTGACCAAATTTTACCTAGTTATCTTCAAATGATGGAGAATATAAATTACAAGTTAAAAGTGTCAGTTTTCTGATTTCTGAAGCCTGAAATTTCACATGTAATGGAGAATAAGCCATTAGAGAATGACCACAAAACAAACCTTCAGTTTCCACACTGACTCCTGCACAAAGAGGAGGCAAAATTGTCACAAATGCAAATGACCTGAGCATAACTGTGGCATGACTGTCTACTTTCACATTATTCATTATCTTGCATGGGAATATGTGTCACCTGAAGTAAAAAGAAAAGGTAGACAACTCTTAGAAGTGTAATAAAAAAATATGAACAAATCACCTTTCACCGTTTTGCTTACTTGAATGTAACAAATTGATCATATTAAGATCAGTAAACTGTATATCTTTGCAATTAGTTGTATAATATAAATCTTAAATTCCAGACATCTCTGTATGTGCATGGTTAACCACCTGGATATGTCCAAGACGGAAATGGGGTGGGTGTGGGTGGGTATCATTCTGCCAACATTTCTCTAAGTGCATTGTAATTACCAGAATATGCACAACATAAAAATGTGAGCTTCTTCAACTGTAATAACTAGAATATCGTCACGGCTTCTGTTTTAGATATGACAGGTCGTTATACATGTCCAACTTTTGGTACAAGATAGGAAATTAAAAAGCTAATGTAAACAGCAGGATTTTGTGTCTGTATGCCAAAAACTCTGAGATGCTGCCATATATATATATATATATATATATATATATATATATATATATATATATATATATATAAAGGGTATAAACCTCTGGCATGACTCATTCAATAAAATGTTATAATATACCGGTAATGCATAGACTGACTTTTATTCATGATCAATTGGCAGAAGAAAACACATACCAACGTTAGTTGAATCTATTACCATTTTAATATGCACAGTGAATGCACCATTTGATGCATGGCTTTTATTAGCAACCTTTAGCTGGATTGATCATCTTAGTCAATTAGTTCAATTACCCCTAAAAAGATTTAATAAACTCATGAAGGGCAAAATATCTTGCACACAAAACAAAAATCAGCCAAATGAACAGCTGACTGATAAAATATGATATTAAGTCTAACTACATGTGATAAATGAAAATGTAGCATATTTGTATTTCCAATGCAGTCAACTGCAGGAGATTTTTTAAAATAAAATTATCAACAATCCACAATTAAACTTTTTGTCATCTAAACCTTGTTGAAATTTCTTAAAGATTCTTAGGAAATAACTAATTAAAGAAATAATATATCTGTATACTTAAACCATGAATATCCATGTACTGATTAATATGTACACAATGATGGAATACATACTTCACATCATATTTTATCATTAAATTTCTAACACAGGCACTTCTAAAACTCAATCAACAGAAAAATGGTAGTAGCCTTGTTTTGGAGCTGTAAATGTTGGAAAAAATAGTGAAAATGAACTGTTTAATTTTGATATTTTTGTGTGTTTATTTGGAAGTGTTTATAATAATAATAATAATAATAATAATAATAAAGTAGAATTAAAAATAACAAAAATAATACAAATAACAATCTAATACTACTGACACTGTACATACATACATACATACATACAAAAATAAAAACACGATCGACACGTGACCCACCCAAGATGACCCATACAAGTTTATAAAAACTTAATTCCAATGGGGTTTTGAGGGATCAAGGTTTCTAAATTTCTAAATTAAAAATATCATAAAAATCTATTCATTTAAAAAAAATATAACTGAACTCTAATTTCTTTATTTGCTTTATTTCAAAAGCTATGACTTAATGGACAATTTGAAATTATCTAGTTCTGAATTGTTCTTGATAAAACTAGTTAATCCATTCTAATCATATATGGTGTTATGTATGAAAGTTGTCAAAACTATATTTCTAACAAATACAAAAATAACAAAATTAAATTTACTGCTTCTAGTGGTAAAATGGTGATAATCAAAAATTTCACAAATTTCTACTCATGTAAGATGGACATTTTTCATTAAAAAAATATAAACAATATTTAGTCTTAACTGTTGTACTCTCGATCATCAACTGTAAGCACTCCTCCACAACTGTAAGCACTCCTCCACTTTCAAATTCATAGCATTTGATGTGAACTGTCTTACTCTATCATCAACTGTAAGCACTCCTCCTCTTTCAAATTCATAGCATTTGATGTTAACTGTCTTACTCTATCATCAACTGTAAGTACTCCAGGGGAAGGCAAAACCTTCATAAAGTTTATCCAAGAGATGTCTGTGAGAAAAAACATAACCAGGGTTGTAAGGAGACAGTTCTGCTTAAGGTACAAAAGAGCGAATCCCAAAGCAAAAAGGCAAAATAGCTTCTACGACTAATGTAAGAGATTTCATAACTGAATGTAACAGTGGACAACCAGGATAAACGATTACATGACTGGGAGAGGCCACTAAAGGCAGTGCATGAGTAGGCCAGAGAGAACAAGTCAAACCAACCAGCTAGCTACATGTATGGAGATTCTGGAGAGTCACCAGCAAACAGTTATCAGGTCATGAAGAAATGCCAGACAATTAAAATATTGGTCACTCACTCGATTTCAAGATGAAATTTGCCATGTTTATGTAAAACAGAACTGCTAATTGCATTTTAGGCCTCTGAGTTATTTTTCTGGTATAGGTGCATCCTACACTCGGTCTTGTAAAATTTTATTTTTTCTAATTTATTAAATTGTTCTGTATACAGGGGGCTCATGTTGTTCTATTTTATATCTCTGTTCATATCTTCATTTTTTATTCCATCCCTTAATTTCATACTTTAATATTCACCCAGTCTGGGCTATAACACCACGGTCAGTCATCCTCTAGACATCAATAACCACCATCAAAAATAAAAACCCACCACCACATTACCCAACATTTTATCATACTGACATGAGGGATTCTGTTTTAAAAGATGTTTATGATTTTCAAGGTTGATGTCTTCTTTATAACAACACTGGTGAAGGAAAATAAGAAAACTTTTACTATTTTTTAAACCTTTCAATAACATTTCAAAATCAGATCAATAATAGTTAATATCCACTATTTTAAACTTTCTGTGCCCACTTCACTCTATTTTCATCAAATGTACCCCATTCTAGCATGGAGCAAGTTCATTTTGCCAAACTATTAGGATACAGCTTGGACCCTGGCTTATGTTATTATGATTAAATGCCAGGCTTTTGTATGATTAAGATGGCATCTAGTAATATTAATTTTTTTCTATTGATATTCTGTCTAAAGTCCATTAAAAGAAAATAAAATGACAGGGCTACTAGAGCCTAGACCCTGATGACCACCATCTTGATCCCAACCAAATGTCTGACTTTAAACTATTGTTACTCTTAATATACATATGTCTCGACCAAGCCTGTAGAAATCAAGTAGTAACAGGCTTTCTGCATGTAGAAATCAAGTAGTAACAGGCTTTCTGCATGTAGAAATCAAGTAGTAACAGGCTTTCTGCATGTAGAAATCAAGTAGTAACAGGCTTTCTGCATGTAGAAATCAAGTAGTAACAGGTTTTCTACATGTATATGTTTACATGTATAAATTGTTATTGACAATCTAGATTCAATAAAATGAATAAAAGAAACAAACTAGCTGTCGTTAAGTTCACCATCCTCTTGCCCCAAAAAAGAGGGGGAAAAAAATGTATCTACCTATTCATTAATCTTCCAGTGGGGACTTATTGGTTCAGCATCGAGATGTGTCCACATTTCTAACCCAGAAAATCCCAGAATTCAATATTTGCAAATTAATATAAGCAACGTCTCTAATAATAAAACCTGATTTAAAAGATAGTTGTTTTGGAACACCACTATCACAAACTTGGCAAAGGTGTGATCTATAAAGTCAGGTTTTCATACAATGTGTGACAGAGCACCAGAACTATTCGGGTGTTGTTGGGCGAAACACTAGACATTGTTCTTGTGGTTCTTTTCGACCTAACGTCAAGAACTATGTTCCCTGGTTGATTACTAACATTACCTCTGAAGCTAGAGCGGACATTAACAGAACTGACTAAGGATTTTGATGCGCTACTGTATATTTTGTTTTTCTGAGAATGAGTCTAGTTGTGAGGACGAATACACACATGCCCAAATTACACTTGACGTTTGAGCGAAAATCCTTACTGTAAGTAACACAGGTGCGCTAGTCCTACAATGTAAGACATAACACGTTATTTTTGTTTTAGTGCTATGTCCCGATGACGCCAAAACATAAATATCAGCATCGAGGTCTTACATGTAGGACTAATAGGGGCTCGTAGCGTTGTTTACAATTTACCTGTCATATATGTACTTTATTATATACTACATGTATGACAGGTAAATTGTAAGCAACGATAAGAGCCCCTGTAATCGCGGACTGACGCCAAAGTGAGATTTAATCTGAATCATGTGAACAAAATAAATACGAATCATTTCATTTCAAAGTTTCTATTAAAGACTGAGGAGTATTCTTCGTGATTAACAACTGACAATGTGCGTATAAATATACAAATATGACTATACAACTATACATACCTTTCTCAACTGTTTTTGTTTTTGTTTTGACATTAGAGACTGGTTCACAGAGATATTCCAACCCATTTACGCAGTAAATTAACGTAGTCCGGTAAGTCGAATCCTATTATGCAATAAAATTGAAGTAGTCTGGTACGCTGTTCCTTCCACAAACCAGAATACGTTTTGTAAAGTCACAGAAAAGGCAAAGGAACTCCAGTTATTACACTTAACATTAGCCTGGTTCCCTTATACTTATGCTCCCCATCTTGCACGCTACCATTCGAATTCGTAGCGCTATAGAGTTTCGTATTTTGAATAGGTTAGATTTTTTATGATAAAGAATTTCCTCCGTTTTTCTCACTTGTTATACTGGCCATTTAAAAGGACCTTGTATATCTTAGGTATTACTATAAGAACTTTTAATTCCCTTTATTTTAGAATATGAATGGTGTGTGTAATATGGGTTATCAAGTATACAGCTTGGCCATACTTCATATGTCTTCAAGTATACAGCTTGGCCATACTTCATATGTGTATTGAGCTCCAACTGGAATAACGCAACAATACGGAATCCCGAGTTGTTGCGCTCTTTCTCAAGAAATTGCGAGATCGTGTCAAGCGATATAAATAGACCGAACCGCTGGTTTTGTAATTCGACGTACATGACCGAATTGTCGCACACTTCGGAAATCGAACATAAGTAAGTAAGCCAGTAAGTAAGTGGTTTTGTATCAGTTCTACGTGCGCTTTTGCAATGGAGGATGTTAATAGAGATAATTTTACAATTAGTTTTGCAGAGAAAATACGTGAATAATAAGGCAATAAATAAATTTGTGACAAGCGATTTTGACAATAATGCATTTCATATGCAAGATGGGGGACCTCAGTCCTACATGTAAGATCTCAACGCTGATATTTATGTTTTGGGCGACGTCCAAAATATAAATATCAGCGTCGAAGTCTTACATATAGGACAAGGGGGACCTAAACTAAAGATGTGTCAGGTTTCTGCAACTATTCAAATGTGAAGTAAAAAAGTAAAAAAATAAAGATAACTGAGGCTGCTAACAATAAAATAACTTCATGACAAAGCTTGACCATCATGACTTGTCTTTGTTCGTACCAACCGGCTGAGGAAAAGGGTATGGATTGATGACTATACCAGAAGATGGAGTCCATACGTGTTTCTCGACTGTGTCCTCTAGGATACAATGTCAGATAATCCCAGTAACAACTTAAGGAGAATACATTACAACTTTCATTCATTATAACAAACCCTGGATTAATCAAGTCTGGATTCAATGTAACAAGGCCTGGAATAATCAGTAATCAGTGATTATATGTCATGTGTATTTAATGTGTATTGTGTGATTGACCCTTGTCCATAATTGAGGGTAGGAGTTTGGGCCTACCTGACTAATGTATTTTTTTTATTATAAACGACATATTACATAGCTAATTTTTGTCTATGTTTGTAGATTATATATTAAGATTATTATTATTTGTGTGTAAACATGTTTACTTGGTTTTGAGTTCTAGACGAAGCCTTCATTCTTACCTTAGAAAATTCTAAAACGAGAAGCAGGTTTAGAAGGGTCCATTTGTGAAAATAAAGCTTCCTACGAAAAAAAAAATTACAAGGTCATTAACGCCAAAACGAAGCCTCTGACAGATCGAGATTTCTCTAATTGGATTAACCTATTCTGTTATTTTATTTTTGATTACGGAGTTGATCAGGCCCGATTATTACACAATGATTGAGGTATGAGATTAGATACAATGGCTAAAATAAGATGATCAAACATAATGCTCAACGTGGACCTGTAATGGTCAGGGTGATAAATTCGCGATTACCAACATACAAAGCGATCTTTAGTGATGGACTCGGTGATGTTGTTCAGGGTCTATTTAGAAGGATAGCCCCAAAAGCAATATTGATTACAAAACAATTGGGAATGAAAGCTATTAACGTTGTTCGTGATAAAGGTATTGGTGTTGGTTGTTCGTGATAAAGGTATTGGTGATGTTGCCGGTAAAGCATTCTCAACAATCAACGATAGACAGCACGATTAATGCGACGAAAACCTCAGCCAATAAAATTGCCCAGCACTGAAGTTATGCCTGTAAATGTTAGTAAAATAATAAATCAAGCTGCAAATCAAAAAACTAGCAGAGTAGGCTGATGTACCCTTATCAGAAAAATAAAAATATATAACTGCTAGTCTGATAGCAGGAAGTGGTTTTCGTGTTAGACGATAACAATTATAATAAAATGTTCAAACGTATATCTGATACAGCATTTGACATGGACGCACCAGTACTCAAGGATGAGACTGTGCGTGATTATCAATATTATTCTTATGAAGCACGAGAACCAAACCAACGTAGTCGAATCGAACTACAAAATCACGATACAAGCAGATAGTTATTGCCCGCTGAGCCATTCTTTGAAATTAATCGTAGACTTGTTAAAACCGATTGTAATCCTTATGGTAATGCGCAGGATGGATTTGTAAATAACAGAATTATAGCGTTATTTAACAGATACGATATACTATTGATGGTCGGGAAATTGAGGTTTGTCATAATGATGTTGATGTTGCCACGACGATATTGGGGTTATCCCGATACATCGATGATTATTCATGGTCTGCTTGTCCGTCAGTGATGTTTGCAAAAGATAACACTGATCGCGCTGATGGCCGACCTCATACTCTTCGGAGACCAAATAAAGTTACTGCTGACGCCGCCGGTGTTGAAGGTTTATTCTTTGTAAATGCAGATTTTAATCTGGGATTCTCAGCACGTAAAAATCAAATTGATGCTCAATGGAGATTTAGTTGTGCAATACCACTGTCAGATATCTTTGGTTTCTGCAGAAATGTTCGAAAAGTTATCTTCGGGGCGAAACATACAGTTGTTCTCGTTCTAAAATCCATGGACAACGATGATATCTGGTACGCCGAAGGAGTTAATCCAGCTGCAACCTTGGCACTTCATAGAAATTTGACACTGACAAAACTTTACTTGTGGATGCCAGTAATGTCACCACCACTCAAAGAAGAACAACGGCTGTTCTCTTTTATGGACATCGGCGGTAAATCAACGTTATTATGGTTGACAATGACTACAGACTCGATCACGAGTACAACTGTTGGCACATTTGCATGGCAGATCGCATCACAACAGGGAGCAGGGAGTTTCAGCACGACGACATATATTTATGACTTTTCAAGATATATGACGACGAGATTCTCAAATACAAAATCATTTTGTATTTGACCCACTTGCGGTTAGTGAAGTTTCTGTAAGGATAAATGACCATCAAGAACAGTATAAAGAAGTGTTGCTGGATTTTTTAAATAATCACGTAGCACGTGCTTGTCATCATTTGATGACATTCATGGGGCGTGATCAGAATGTTGATTCTGGTTTGCAAATATCTCAGCGGGATTTCACGACGTTGCATCCGATCTACTACTTCTTTCTGGAACATATAGATTTGTTTCGATATTCAGTCGTTGATATACATTTTCGATCTCGAGTAAGTGCACTACCAGCCGATGTTACTGATTATAGAGCAATCGCTGTCATACTCTCATACAAAACAATGCTGCTTGAAGGTGTTGGTGGACCAATGAGAGTTCATGATGCCCCGTTAGAAAACAGGTAACCTGTAACTAAATCACTCATGATGATATTATAATGTAATATCATCATGTTAGCGTTACTCTGACTCCTGGTCAGATTAAAATCAACAATCAGTATAAAAAGAGAACTGTGGAATGAAAATATCACAAAAAAAGAACAGATCGCACATAGTCCAAATAAACTATCTTTGTCAGAGCGTCAACTCAGGCACTTTAATGAAGCCAAACGATCAAAGACAGGCGTACGGTTTAATCTTTCTGCGGACGCCATTAAAGACATCGCTAAGATGGGTGGTATATTTCCATTTCTCGCAGCTATACCAGCGTTGGTAGCCGCTGAAGCCCCAGCTGTTGCAAAATCAGCTGCACTTGGTGCTGTTGGAACTGCTGCTTGGATGGCATGAAAGAAAACAACAGATCACAGAATAAAAACTTCAAAAAAAGGAAAGGTCTAAGACTGCCAGGAAAAGGTACGGAAAAGGTTTAAAACTTCCAGAGACACTTCGTTGATTCTTCCTATGTCCAATTTTGATTTACATGATGCTGCTGCGCGATAAAATATAAAATATTTCAGAGGTGTTTTTATGCGTGATCAATTACCTTTCAAGCCTAACAATGTTAAAACTGGTATCAGTAATCTCGATGGAAGTTCTGGGCCAGGAAATCATTGGGTTGCATACGCGATTGATCCAGGTGGAATTGTTTATTTCGATTTGTATGGGTTGACACGACGAAAAGAATGCTTAAAATATGTGAGCACTGTAATATGTAGTATTCCTGCAATCTGGTATTCAACATTACCAACACAGGCAATAGCATATCCGCTAATATGTGGACGTGAAGTAATTGCTGTACTCGAGGCTGTGTCAAGATCCCTAATACCACCTCATAAATTAATGCACGAGTATACCACGTTATCCAACATTTTAAATAGATCTTAAAGTATAATAGTAGATATTTACGGAAGATCTACTCGAAGTCTCAAGCCACAAGGCGACTTATCCAAATATGCAACTCTTAACGAGGTCAAGAATGAACTCGCTGATCTTTTGAGTCTCGCAAATGTGGACCAAAATAAAGTCGTTGTTTATTAGAATAAAGAAGGACGGTTAAAGACGAGTAATATCCAGTTGACAGATGTTATTCTGCGGGTTTCAGATGCAACCGAAGATAACTTACTGGTGTTTGCTAAAAATGGTAAAATTAAAAAATCAGAGGAATCAGTCTTAATACTCATGGGAGAGATTGTTGGACGCATCAGAATAATTGGAGATATTATGTATGGAGATCTCGCCATGAGCAGAGATACAATTATCAATATGAGAGAACCAAAATCAGACGATGATGTGGCAACAAAAATATACGTAGACAGCAACAACGAAACTGTCAGAACTGAGATTGACGATCGTTTACTATCCGCTGGTGATACATTGACTGGTTCTCTCAATATGGCTAATAATAAGTTTACTGGTGTTAAGAACCAGAATCAAACGATGACGCTGCAACGAAGAAATATGTCGACAACAGCAACATCCCGATGATGACCTCGTTGATGACAATCAATGATGAAATGACCAGATTTAGATGTGAATTTTCTATTCACGTAAACACATATTTGAAATATCGCAAAAGAATGAATGGAATCGTTGATGATTTCTTTGGAAAGCCAGCTGTCGTCGACATTAAACTCTCTGACATAATTTTTTTACCGTCAGTGTAGTATATACAGTAGCGTCTGGATTATCATTATGGGACCCACTCAATCAATCCATCAATCATCGTTCTGGGTTTACCGGTATATTCAGATTCTCAGTACTCGGCGTTACAACATTTACGATATCTACTACAATTTCACGGCCTTATCTACTAACTGGATCTTCCGGATCTATGTTTGCGATGTTGGAGCATAACGACGAGAAAACATTTGTGGTGGAACCTGAGGAAAAACTTAGGTTTGTTGTACTACTGGCGTCTTGAATTAGTTGCTAAATTACCACTTACTTAAAATATAATGAACTCCCCAATCGGCGTTCAATATTACAGGTAAATCAAGTACGCGAGTGGCAGCGGCAACTAAAAAATACCATTGATGTGTATACAGTACAAAAAATAAAAAATACCGCATACGTGTCATAGCTGGAACTGTAACGGTCATCGCTGCATTGTCAGCTACATATGTAATAGTACCAGCATTGATGGCAGAAATGGGTAACGGCGTCTCAGTTGTAACAGGAATTGCTGGTATTCTTAATATAATTGCAAAAAGAAATATCCACGTAAAGCGAAAATAAACTACACGAATATACAATAAAGTTGCATACAGCGTCGCTAGCATAATCCAAATTATCTTCGTTGATATCATCAGGACTTAGCGATGGAATAATATCAGATACTGAGTTCACAGAAGTGATTAAGATTTACAATGAGGCAACGACTGTCACAATTTTCGAATGATTTAGAAGGACTTAACAAATAATAATAATGTCGTCATCAGAATTACTACAACATATCATCATTAATGCAACACCATTGAAAACCACGATGATATCAGCAAGCTCAACCAATCCTGAGTTCAATGTTTTCTTTCCAGTAAAAGAAATAGCACTAGCACGATTACGAATATATTATAGATGGCCAAATATTAGATCAGAATCATTAGGTGGGTTGCAATCAAACATTCACTGATATTTGCATACAAAAATAAACAAGATGTAACCCCAGATTGGCAGGTTGTTTGTATACCCACTGGTACTTATCAGATCGAACAAATCAAACGATGAATTTCAGCGCAGGATCAAATACTGGAAAAGAATCCAAAATACCTATTACTGTTCACGAACCAACATTATCAGCCTCGATAGATATATCTTCTCCCGACTACGCCATCAATATATATCAGTCATTGGTCAGAACTTAGGATGGCCAGGAGAACAACCACCAGCACCTGCAGCGATGCCGCAACCTCAACGTGTCGACTTCTCCACGGATAAATGAATATTTTAAAACCTTCCAGAGTATCGGATTTTTTGAAAATATGATCTTGATATTTCATCCCCGAACATAAAATATTTCATTGTGTCTGATGGAAAAACAAATTCCTAAACTAACAGCTTTTATTTTACCTCTGATGATTATAACAAACTAATCTTCGACGAAAAATTTATTAAAGAAATTATTCCGACCCGATTAAATCTGAGCATGAACAATCAGTTAACAAACTATTGCACAATATTACAGCAATGAAACACTCCAGCAGATTGTCAAAACATTACAACCAGGTTGCATCGGATCTCGAGTATATAAATAAATGTATTGTTGAGAATGCCGCCAGAAATGATATACCTTGGGTGATGGTGGATGCAATGGATGGGATGGGCCCAGGAATATCAGGTAAACAAGCGCTTATCAAACACTATAAAATAACTGAAGAACAATTACTAACGTTTATAATACTAGAATTTGACACAACTGAAATGAAAAAAAGTCAGTCATTGATATCATCGATGAATATTTTTTCAGAGTCGGAGACTCCAAGTTCGTTGCAGCATGGAGAAAAATATCCCCACCGGCAGGAATCATAAAACACAACAATGATCCATACGGTGGAGTTCATCGTATTTCACCAGGTGTTGTAAATATCACAACTACGATCACAGTCGACCTTGTATATGATGTAATTGATGGAAGCTGTATCAGGTAGATCTTGAAAAATCAAGTCAGGCACAGCAAGGATTCATTCTATATACATTTGCCCCTCAAGTACCTCCTGAATTTTTAATCGTATCAGAACCCATTAATAATGTTTATCAGAGATGTCATAATACTTTGTTTTCACGGAAACATTTCCACCTTACTGACCAAACCGGACATTTACTTGATTTGTGATATGCAGTTTTGAGTAAAAATCTGTATGTACGCTCACAAAACAAGTGCTGTCCTAGAGGATTTATTGAAAGTCAAAGTTAGCGTTTTACAAACGCTACAAACAATTATTTATATGGTATTATATAATGTACCAACACATGAGAGGTTTTGTATATAATAAAGAGGTACTTGAACGTGCTGACAGAACAATATTGACAATGTCCCCCATTGACTAAGTCAAGGCAGAACAATTTAGTGTTTGTATAACTATTGATGAATACGGCGATGAAAAATATTTGTTAACGCAGGAAATTCCAGGTTGCAGTATTAAACAAAATCTTGTGTTAAATGATATTTTTTTAGTTTCTGTGAGTGGTGTTGAGAGCGTGTTAACGATGGACAAAACTCTATGGATGCTAGGATATGCTATAACGATTCATTCGTCACAAGGATTAACTATTTTGGATGCTAATATTTGGATTGTTGATGATCGTAAATGGTCAAATTTAGTTTATCTCACAGTGTCTCAAGTCAAAAGAATATCTCAGCTGCAGAGGGTTATCGTAGACCTCACAGAAAATAATAATCAAAGTGCATGCAATGGCAATGATATAATAAGAAAAAAGTTAGCTAGTTATAAGCAGTCTGACAAAAACAAATAAACACGACTTTGATCTTGATGCTGAATTTATGATGACATTAAAACAACGACTTACTAACCATTGTGGAAGCTGTAACACAGTAATGTTGTGGCAGTATTCAAATAATAATCCAAGACAGTTTACCTTAGATAGAATTAACAGTAGTCTTGGTCACACACAAAAAATGTGATACTGACCTGTCTTGAATGTAATCGACGTTGAGGCGCCAGTTCACAAAAGTGAATGCGGTGGTAAGTGTATGTCTTCAGGAATTACTTGCAATTGTTCACGTACAAATCCACAATGAGGAGCATTTGAATCTAGTCTGTAGATTGCGGGTCTACCCTTGGATCTTACCACACGGAAATTGTATGTGCCGTCGAACTCCAAATAGGATCAGATGCTGTTTTTTCTCTCACCAGGTTCATATAAATATCTTACAGTCACGTTACCTAGTACTGGTTGTTTTGAGAAAGAGTCATGTCGTTTTATTGGTATATGTCGGTTTTTTGTGTGTGAAATTCATAGCAATTGCACAAGTAATTTCATTATTTAATGCAGCTATTACACTTGGTAGTCTTGCAGCCCATTCACGAGATCTCATGTTTTTTTAAAACTTTGTTCAGGGATATTTCCTGTACATCCTGATATCAAAATAACTGCTCACCAAGTGTTTGATTAAATTACTAAACGATTGCCTGATTGCAATGAATTGCAGTATGTCCTAGTCTGATTTTGTTGTTATGTTTTTTTCATCAGAGATGATACTGCACAAAGAAATTCCTTGCCAGAGTCAACCTGTAGCAACTGTGGCCATCGTAGACCGCCACGTTAATACATTCATTCAAATGCAGATGCAACTTCAGTTGTTACTTTAGTTGATAGTGGTTCTGCTTCTTTATACCTACTTGCAATGTCAAAGACATTCAATGCATATTTGTATGTGCGTGATTGATGTCTACCAGTTTTAATGGTATAGTGTGGTAAAAATATATATTTGCATGATTAGCTTCATTGGGAGTGCTGACAACAAAATATGCATACTTAATTATTTTAGGCAGTGATAGTTAAATTTGCCATATTACCTGTCATGCTAACTAGTTTGCAGTAACAGAACGTGTGACCATTGCTGCATCAGCAAGTTTACTAATCGCTGCTCTACAGCTCCAATATCCTCTTGGGCTATAATAAATTGATTTCATTGTTATCATAATAATAGTCCAACTAATTACCACCCCCATGTACTAGTTTACCTTTCATAGCAAATTTCACTAGGAAGCTAGCAAAGTCTTTCTCTGATAGATTTATTTTTTATGGAATTTAATGAGTGAATCAACTTTACATCTGCAATAGGACATTGTTGTAAATCCTTATTTTTATATGCTACATCATGAATGTGGCATTCTTGATCAATCACATTTATTGCATACTCTCCATGTCTAGGTTGATCTTTCTCGTCAAGTCGGATATCAAGTCTGGTTCCAGGACCACAATAATTATATCCAGGAAAATGTTTTCCTCTTGGGTATTTAGCTCTTGGAGCTCCTGGTAATTTTCCCAGTGAAGCAGTGTTATCACTGCCACATTTTACACACTTACCTGTAAGCGCACATTTTTTATTTTTCATTATTATTGTTGTTAATCCACTTGTGGGGGTGGGTACTCTGCATTGAACACAGTACAAATCCATATTATTTATTATATTTGTACAACATGGATATCATTGATTTCTGTGAGGCGAAAGCAAGAGCCAGTCAAGTATCATCCAGTGCTACCAAATTCTATCATAGCAGTTATCATAGGTCCATTTGGGTCTGGTAAGATGCAATTGTTGCTTAATCTGATAATGAGATAGCTCAAGTGGGATAAGTTATATTTAGTGGCACCGTCAGTAGATGATCAGTGATGCTACAATGTACTTAAAGATTTTAATAAAAATGAAAAACTGTTGGATGAGGATGGTAATGATATTATTGATTTTATCACTGATATTGATGAAGCCCAATCTGCAGATGACCTCGATGGATTTATTAATAATCTCATAGTAATCTCAGATATTTCCTCGAGGCAGACATAAAAACACAGATGTGATTTATGTTACTCAGCGACATACACAAATACCTAAAGTGATCCGAGATAACTGCAATCTTTTAGTTGTGTTTAATGGAGTCGATACACATACTCTGTGAAACATTCACCAGACTTAGTGTTCAGGGGATATGGATATGATTAAATTCAAAAACTTCTTTTCAAAAGTGCAAGCTACCCCACATGGATTTATCACAATACATTTACATGATCCTCAGTTGTGATATCATGTAGGTCTTAATAGAATTTTCGGTTAAGAGTGAGCAGCAGGGAGGGTGACAAAAATTGAGTGTCTGGGTAAGTAAACAAACATGCATAAAAATTTGAAAACACAAGCATAAAAAATAAAGTAACAAAATGAGTTAACGCAATTAGAGAAAATCTCAGTTGGTTAGAGGCTTCAGTTTTGGCATTATTGACCTTGTATTATTTCATTTTTTGTAGGAAACTTTATTTTTGCGAACTGACCCTTCTAAACCTTGTAATGTTCATCTTCCCTGCTGCTAAATGAATTATGGTTACAGTTTCATGGAAGTTTTCAGTATGATGATCCCTATCTTGGTCTGCATATTGTGTCTTATGTTTTTGTGTAAAGGAGAAATAAACAGAACTTCTTTAATTCCTATTTTTAACTTCAGTTTTTTACAGTTTTAATTTGAGAGGATTTTTAAAAACAAATTATTTACTGGCGTTACAAACTACTCATTAATATTTTTGAACTAAATCACTATTTTGGGATTGTCTTGAATTCATGCAGAGACACTTTGGGTTATATCATTGTGATATATCAAGACTGTTAGCACATCAACACTATTCTAGATTGTTTTTACATCAGTACTTAGAAGATTGGAATTCATTTAGAACACCACTGGAATTCATTTGGAATATTCTATACTTTTGGTTGTGTGATATAACTTTTTGGACCATTTGGGATTTAATTCACAATACTCTTAGTTTTCACTTTGTATTCAAGGGAAACAAATTATTTTTTAAATTTTACAAAACCATTGGTTTTCATTCTTTTCTGTTACTGACTTTAAGACCATAGAGTGCTAACAGTATATCTTGGCATGTATACAGATATATATTGAACGAAGTACTTGTACACCTTAGTTCACCATCTTAAGTTTGATAAAATACTTTGAAGCAGCATTTATTTCTTCATCAACTTCAAGGTTACTGATATTGATAGACATGATAGCAGTTGAAGGAATCTCCCATCTTGAGGCTGAGGTCATCATCCAGGACAGTTGTCAAACAGAGTTAGTTCCTAATATGTGTATTTATTGTCTGTTTGATATTTATAAAACTTTAAATAAGAACACAAATAAAAATTCTTAAAATTATCACATAGTTGTTGTTTTATCATTTGTGCCATATATTAAAATATGATAAATTACAATACCCTTAATCCTGCATTAGAAATTTCTCAGCTGTAACCCTTTGTAATAATGGGTGCCATGCATTTTACTACCATGAAAAGATGTTATACTCATTTGTTGTAAAATGATGGAAGGAAGATATCTAAAACAAGACAAATTTAAAAGTATATAAAATTGCTGTCTTCTACTTATAACTAATATGTTGAAAGTAAACTGATGTTAAGCTGACATTTGGAGACATTACAATCAGTTGAGATAAGCTGTTAGTCCCGATTAAAGTGGCAAAATGATATCACACTAAGAACAGTTTACTTTTCTTTACTGAGCTGTATTGTATTTTCCCAGCAGAGTAGTTGGTCACTATTTATGAACATAATGAACCCTTATTTCCATACTAGACAACAAAATATGCTTGATAATAAATGATACAGAATCTATTTTCCTTGCCACACACAAAATTACGCGACCTATGAACCCACCTGAAGTGTCCTTGAGTGGTTTTTTCCCCTTACCTTTGCGTTATCTACATATGGGAAACCTCACCTATAAATTGCCACAAAAATCTGAATCAACAAAACATGACAGATAACAACAAAGTTCATCAAAGTAACTCATTGGATACAAAGTTTCTTCTTTCAACATAAAAAGATAGAAAATTATTTTATAAATTGTACAGAAATAACAATTTCTATGACAGTAAAATATCATGATTTTGCCTTTGGCCATTGTGACATCAAAATTAGTTTCCAGTTGTAAAACTGTAATATAAATCTTAGACACCTGAGGAGTCATTAATGAAAGTTTCATATTTCTATCTACTGTATCACCTTTGCTCATGCTGCATTAGTGTGATAAAGGGTAGTGTGCATAATGGAAATTGAATCCACAGAAAGGACTATTTTTGTCTTTGTTGGTTTTAACAGCACTTTTAACAAAGCAACAAAAGTGTGGTGGTAGAGACTTAGAATTTAAATCAGATTTATATTAATCCCATAAATCAGGTGTTTAATGTTCTGTTGTCAGTGAAACCACAAACATTGTACATTTAGTTCTTATAACATTTTATTGGTTTTAAAATATCAAAATTACATACATCTTTCTTCTCATAAAAAAAACTTTAAATGAACACTTATTACAATCATTCTGTCTCAGATTGCCTGATATTACATGATATTTTCATTTTCAGTTTTACTAATAATTGTACTTCTATTGCAGGATTCTACACCAGTACATGTACATAACTTTAGTGCCGGACTATAATACCTAAAGAAATTTTTATAAATTATTTTCAATAATAATACATTAAGTACATGTCAAGAATCTCAGTATTACAATACAATCAAAGATCAATCAAGATCAATCAAGCAAATAGGTTTTGAAGCTATTTTAAGAATTAAACTGAACATTTTACAGGATTCACAAAGTCAAAAAGTTTGAAAATTGATTACACACTGCATGAAAACAGCCATAGTGACAAATTGATTTTCTGGCTTCATAACTTCAAAAATCCTGTACAACATGAAGTTCAACATTTATGCAAATAATAATGAATCACAAGAAACAAATAAAACTTTTATTTTAACCATTGTTTACACATATAGCCAAAGCACATAAGAAGGGCACATGCTTGCATGTATAGTTCTTTTCTGGTGTTGTGAATAAATAACTTCTTGTTTCTGCATCACATGATCAGTTTTAACCAATCTAAATGTTTGTTACAATGTTTTTTTTAAAATAAAAATTACATGTATCCTACAGATGAAAGAAAGCAAGTTGTGATATTTCTGATAGGTAGGTAGACAGAGACCCAGGATAAAACAATCATATAACGAAACCTCTGCAACTAAAACAACTATGTAAATAAATTTTTATCTCAAAATTCTTTTTGATATTTTACTAAAAAACAACAAACTACATCAGTGGGAATCATACATGAAAACATAAAAGCCTTAAAATGTTCATAAAAGTCACAGAGGCAATACACCTGAGGCCAATAGGTTATCATAGCTGAAGGTCAAAGGGATGCTCACAAATAAAATGGCCTTAAAGTACACAAAAATACTGAAGATTTGTGGTAGAAGACTAAACTTATGAGTAATAATCAAACTTAAATGACCTGGAAATGTAGTGTCTATGTTCCTGTGATGAGGAAATCGATAAGCTTTGAAGATAAAATCACAGTATTGCTGGAAAGAATAGTTAAAATGAACAGACAAAAAGAATCCATTGAAAGTCCAAAAGAGGAAAATCCCATATATATGCAGCTTCTAGTCTGGCATTACTATACTTTGCTCTGGTCCTGGGCTGTGTTCAGGGAATGGTTCCTGTACATTCCACATTTTCCCAGGTGCTGGAATGGTTAGAAAAAGCATGTTGTAGTATATACAGAAAGAATACCAGGAATGTAAATAAGTGATGATGGTTGTAGAATATACAAAAATAATACCAGCAATGTAAGTAAGTGGCCAGGGTGTGATGATGGTTTTTACTTTACAGTGATTTACTGCTACTGGACTTGTTTATTTATTCATTTGTTAACTGCAACATAGATTGATACACTGAATAATTGATTGAGGAACAACAATTTCTCTAACAAGGGCAAACAAATGAAAATACTTTTTTATGCAACTAGCTCAATTTTTGAATAAAAAAGCTGCCCTTGTAGATACACTGTACATACAAAAAGAGATATTACTTTAGTTACTTAGCTATATACTTAGTTACTTTACTATTTTTTATTATTCCTTAATAGATTGACCAATGGGTCAGGTAATGCCATCCCAAGGTCACTTTAAAATTAAACTTTTCTGGTTATCAAATAGTCTAAGGACAATAAATATGATGCACAGGAAAAGCAAAGAAAACATGCACCCACACACACACCCACATGCATATAGCACTCAATCTCTTTAGACACACAAATTAGATAGACATAATTACACATTATCTAGGTGACAACAAACTTTGTTATGTTACAATATTTGTTCCCGTTTACCATCAAAATGGACCAAAATAAATGTGCAAATGTTACATGATCATGACAGGCCGATTTTCGAATAAATTGATCCTTTTATTTAATTGGCAGTTTATTTTCCAATGTTCTTATGCATATCAACTATCTGCTTATAAAGTATAAATGCAAGGATTCTGCATGTTGATATAATATTTAGCCACAATAAGCTAGAAACTGCACAAAATGTCTAATTGTTCACTTTCTTAAAATATTTCTTTTTTGGACAAATGTACAATATTCAGACAATAGTCTGATAAAAATTGGAAGACGAGTACCAAAACCTTGAAGTAATATTGCAATCACAGAGCAAATACTTTTGTTCTGACTCTTACAGAGGGTGCATTTGATGTCATCTAATATGTTAATTCTTTTTTTTTTTAAATTATTAAAGATAATTATTATATTAATTAATTTGAAATAAATATGTTGCAACCCTAATATGATACAAATCTCAAACCACCACTTCTCACTACTTGTATTTGAATTTAATATCTGCATCCAACTTTCTTGCTTAGCAGTGTGTTGCCTCTTTGCCTTAAGTGAATTTTGTTTTTGCAAGTTCCTTATTTTATCTTCTCACTTATCAAAATTATTCTGAGCCAAATTGGTTTTGATTGTATCTTTCCATAATTTTTGAATTCTAGAAGTAAAAGAGAAGTATTTAAAAAAACAGTCACATTAAGTTTTCATTTTATCATTTAAAAAGATATTATATTAGTGTGATCAGTGACTAAATCATTAGGAATTTCAATACTGGCTCCTTTCCAGGATTTGTATTGAGAGAACATTCTAGGTGGCACACAAATTTAGAAGACTCATGGGTAAATATTCATTTGGACTTTGTAGCTCCTCTTGCCAAAATTATTTGTCTGCAAAAACTGATTTTAATCAGCTTTTGAAGTTCTTCTAATTTACTTCTCCCTAAATTCCAAAAATATTGTTTATATTCAGAATTTAGTGGTATTGACTATGTTCTTCCCCTTACTTAGCTGCTTATTCATGCAATGGATAAATGTTTTTCTATTGCCGAAAAAGTGACCATTGGTTATTATTTTTCTTACTGCTTGCTGCTTGACAGACAGCCTTTCTTTCACATGCATTTTTCTTTATAAACCATTTCAAGGCAACCAAGAAATATGTGCAAATCCTCTTGTAGAATGCCAAAAGTTCGTGTAAGTTGAACATAGGATAGTGCCAAATAAATTATCAATGTTTTCTTCTTACGAAGGAAAAACTAGAAAGAGATTTGTAAAATGAAATGAGTAAGACTAGGTGACTAATGGTTGTTCGTCATTCAACTTGATTTTTCTTTAGTCAGTATAATGTTATATTTCTTAGATGCATTTAAGGTCTCCAATAAAATGGAATATTTACATCCATTCATTCCCATTCAGTAACATTTTTCCATAGTATGTACATTTGGTTCAAAAGTTCACGCAGAGAATAGATATGTAAACAATATTCTTAAACACCATTTCCATTTTATTTTATACATTTTTTATTTACTTTATGTTAAAGGTAAACCACTCCTTAGGGTACCTATAATTTTCACTGTCTAGACATCCAGTCCTAGTCAACCATACAAAATATATTTTTTGTTACAAAAATTAAACTCTGCATAATCATTTTTGTTTCCATCTTTTTTAATTTACACATTTTTTTAAACATAGCAACATATTTTAATAATGCAACTACTTGTTTCATTCATGCTGTAATTATGCCATTATTATAGAAATATATCATATTATCTGACCAAATACATACATTCAAACCCCCCCTCCAATTAAAATTTATAATCACAAGGGGACAAATATACATTTAATCAATATTCCCAAGGGAAAACATGCAATATCAGTTCTGAATAAAATCAAAGAATTAATGAATCTCTTCTTTATCCCATGTTCCATTGGCATTGTTATTTTACCATATATATATATATATATATATATATATATATATATATATATATATATATATATATATATATATATATATATATATATATATATACTCACTTATAAGATGAGTTCAACAGCAAATTTCATAGACCCAGATCTGCTGTCACATAAAGCATAGGCCAATCTGAGTCTATGCAGTTTCTTAGGAGTAAACAGTACAACAAACAAATATACCCTGATCTGCAGGTGCATTATGCTATGGCAGATCAGGATCTTTGTTATTTTCAGTTGACTCATCTTACAATTGATTATATATGGTAGGTCTATGGACTTCTTCATTAGCTATATTGTTGACTGTGTGTCATAAAATCATTTTTTAATAACATTTCATTCCAAAAAACATAAAGGTATGAAAAGTATACCTCTGAGAATTTCATTGATCTGGCATGGAATGATGTGGGCATTGTGTGAACTGTTGGAGCTCTGGAACCATACTCTGTCGCACTTGTCCTGTACATGGGATGCTGAGGTTTTCCTCCATACCCTTGAAACCATTCTTAGAAAAAGAGGGAGATAAAACTGCACTTTAATAATAGTTGCCACATATCATCAATTAAGGCTCATAAAAATCCTGTATAATCTTTGATTATCTAAAACAGGAAAAACTTACTACATGAAAGTTGCCCTATGATGCAAGAAATACATTACATTTCTGCTCAAAATACTCACATGGGAAAAAAAAAAATGTTTTCTGGTCAATTGTATCAATTGTTATGCCCTTGTGGACACGGTCTTAGTCTATCAACATTTTTGCTTAGTCAGTCATGAAACAAGGATCTGTAGCAAATCTGCAACAGTCTCCAAGCATTTCTAAGTATTGTTTTCATCCTACCATGTTTATAGTACCATACATAACCATTAATCGAGGATGTGAAATATCTACCTTAAACAGTGTAGAAATTGTTGACTGATGGGACATAGTCATCATGTAATGACTGATTTACACACATACATGTATGTACACTGCTGCATGATAACATCAACATGCAGGATCACACAGAAAGGTCCTGAATATTTTTACCATTTATATTCACTTATAAGATGAATCCAACTTCAAACTGCAAAGACCAGATCTGCTGTCTCATAATGCACCAGCAGATCTGGATCTGTGCAGTTTGTAACAGTAAAACAAACAACATAGACCTTGATATGCAGATGCATTATGCTATAGCAGATCAGGATCTCTGTTGCTTTCAAGTTGGACTCAACTTATAAGTGAGGACAGATGGAAAGCATGGGGAAATAATTTGCAAGACATGATGTGATGAGTGCTAGGCCTTAATGGCCTCAAGCATGCAATTAATTCTGAACTGTTTGTACTTTACAGAATAAGGAAGAAGTCTGAATCAACTCATGGTACTATTACTTGCAGAAACAACACATATGAAGAAAGTTTATTAGGAGCAAAAACTTATGAAAATGTATGCATCATAATTAACTTTACTGAAAGTAATCAGCAAGCCTGGAAGTGTAAAAAAATAGTTGGAGAACACACTAGTCATGATGACAAATTCACAATTAATGATACCATGGTGTTTTGTTGAAGCCTCTCTCATGTTTTGCTTGTAATACTGATAGCTGGCTAGCCATATAAGTGTCTGCAAAGTAAACTGTACCACTGTTCTACTAACCTGGATTATCAAATCTGTTAGGTATGTTTTTTGTTTTATAGTAATCTGAAGTTTGTGCTCCCCTGGGAACTCCTCCTGGTCCTTGTTCTTGCCCTTGAATCTGTAGAAAATGTACAAGTTACTTAATGCTTTTCATCAAGTGAAGTATCCTGTACATTACATAAACTCAAGAACAGACATAATTTCCATCAAGACAGTCTGTTAACTAGAGTGGATGATTATTAACATGGATTTATTTTATTTCATGATGTATCCAGTTTTATTCAGTGATTGAACAAATATGTTATGCAATATTATATTGCACAAAAACATTTTTAGATATTTGTACTTTCATAGACGCATTGGTAGATCATTCCATAGTCGCAAAATGACAAAGATTTCCCAATTATATTTTTGCATTAATTTTACTGACCATGCCTGAATGAGCCCTGGTGAAGTCATGCAGTAATGAAAGAGATTTTGAGACTCTGATATCACTGGTTAACCAAGTTAACAATCATGTAAGGAAACAATTTCACAACTGACATTATCTATATATATAGATGATCTATAATGTCAGTTGTGAAATTGTTTCCTTACATGATTGTTAACTTAATTGTTAGAGTATTGGCTCATGGCAAAGCTGAAGGGGTCATAGGGTTAACTTATCAACCACTGTGCTCTAGCAAGACATTAAGGAACAAGAAAAATCACTGTCATTCCCAAAGAACTTTAAAGATATGTACAGTAATCTTAGCAGTCGATTTACCTGATTTTGACTAAGAAAATATTGTATCAAATCAGGATCATCAGAAACCAAAGAACACCACATAGTTAGTACATAATATCCCATATACAAATTTACTAACTCAAACCCAGCAAAATGTTACAATGCTTAACAATACATTAGATTTCACTTCACCAATGGCAATTGCAGATAGAAATATACATCCAATTTATAATAAAACCAAATCCTATAGTACAAGTCACATAGGTCATGTAGGTATTCAACACCAATTATTTCAGTAATGGATGCCATTTTTAAAAATTTGATTCTAAAGGTGTGATACAGTACAATCCCTGGTTTAATGTTGTGTGCTGTGATGTCACAATTAAAGCTACACATATTAAGAAACAAATTCGTACTACCCTCGTTTGTGATAATTCCACTTGAAACACTCTTATTCTGAACAAGTACTTTAGTACATGGCCACCATTATAAAAGTCCATAGCGATAGACAATTTTCATCTGGAAGTTTCTTGCTAACAGTTAAGGTACAGAGCATTAAACAATCAGGATTGAATAGGCTCTGGTTAAAGAAAATTAGTGTTCAATTTTAAAAGAACAATTTATATTTAATTTAAAATTAGTAAATGTGCACACATAACCCATGTGACTTGTACTGTAGAAAGTTTTCTTTTATATAAAAGCTGAATAGGTATATAAAAAAAACAGGACTTGAATAACTAACTAATTTGTACAGAAATTCATATGACGTTGGACCCATGTGGTAAAGTTTAATGATAGCATAGTCAATATCCTGAATAGAATGGTACCAGCGCATAGGACATTGTAAGATTTAATCTACTCAGGATATATAAAAACCTTAGAAGAAATATGAAAAAGAAGCAATACCTATATAACAAGGTAAAGAATATAAAAAAAAACAAAGATATCAAGAGAGAACAGAAATTATACTGATAAACTAGGGAAGGCAGAATCAAATTACATTGAAACATCTTGAAGAATAGTTGGGGCCAAAAACGTTAAATGATTTTATTAATATAGACAATCTAGAAAACAATATAATATATGAACAGCTCTCATACAAAATAAAGAAGTTCATACAATGCAGCAAAATTGTCTGGTATTCAGGTGGACAAAATTAGCAGGTCTGATGGAATCCTTAACTGAATCTTGAAAAACTCTTTTAACAGAACTGGCACCAGCACTCACTCATATTTTTCAGAAGCCATTATGCTAATGTCCCCTGCCTAATAAGTCACTGAATGCTAATATTCAGTTAAGTTTTCAAACAGGAAAAAGACATCTTGCAACTAACTATCACCCAGTTTCCCTTACATGTGTGTACTGTAATCTTTTAGAGTATATAATATGTAGTGAAAAACCTGGAAAAGATGCTGTCACAATTTCTAACATGGTTTTAGATCTGGTCACATTCTTGCAGTCTCATCTATTATTCATATCCAATGACAAATTCTACAATGATACAATGCAGGTATATCATCATCCAACTGGAAGGTGTTCATTACTGCAGCTGCAAGATTCATGTGCTATGATTACAGGAAAGACTAATCAGATAACGACATAATGAAGTTGTTTGAATGCGTATTACCCTTGAATGATGTAGAAAAGAAACTTTGCACAAAATAGTCAAGAGTATAAATGACACATGTACCCATCACAACAACACTTGGAAACTATAGTGCAAGTCATACAGGTTATGTAGGCATTCATTATTGACTACTTTGGTTATGGGTGTCATCTTTTTAAACTTGATTACACATACCTTTAAATGGTAATTATTCATTTTCTTACAGTGTATTTGGATTCACAATTGCATCCATACTCCTTAGGAAGGTCATTACTTACATACAAAAAAAATTTTATAAGGCAAATATCAATGTTAAAGAATGTGTACATTTTTGGACTAGGTCAACCTAAAGGCATGATCTAGAACAAATTGGATGGAATACAGCAAGGAAAGTGGTGCACGTTCAAAAATTCATACTACCCTGTTATTTGTTTTGTGATAGACCTGACAGACTCTTTTATTTACCCCATTTATAGTGCACATTTATGTGGCAATGTAGGCCTTTTACACATTTTAAAATAATGGTTAATTGTTGTTTGAAATTTTAAGACTAATATAGTTTAACCAAAGTCTATTCAGTTTTGCTTATTCAATGGCCAGTTACTAAGCAGGTTAAAGAAAAGAGTGTGCTGGGTCTAATCATCACAAGATAGTGTAGCAAATTTTTTCTCTCAACATAAGTATCTTCCATTGTGATAACACAGTCCACAACATTCAATCCAGTTTGTACTGGATCACACCTTTAGGTCAACCTCAGTCAAATATGACTATGAAATTAACATTGAGTTTTGTCATATTTGTTTTTCATGGCATGTGTATAATGACCTTCCAAAATAATATGGATATAAAATTAGGAGGATCCAAATATAGGGAATAATCACCATTTAAAGTCTAATTCTAAAAGACAAAACCCGTCACTAAAATAGTTTGTGCTGAATGCATAGATGATCTGTATGATTTTTACTATAGTACATGTACCTGGTTGCCATTGTAAAACTCCATTTTGATCAATAACTTTCTTCTGGGCATTTTTTGATTACATTTAGGGTGCAAAGCATTAAACAATCATTATTGAATAGACTTTAGTTAAACAACATTATTACTCAGTTTTGAAACAACAATTAATTTAACTGGAGTAAATGCACTTCCATTACCACAATGACATACACTTTCAATACTTTCCACTGCAATAATGATGTTTATTGCCATTGTTTGTTGTTGTTGTCTTTTTTTTTTGTTTTGTGTATTTTTTTTGTTTTGTTTTAAGAACCATCAAATCCTGGAATAAAAATGTATTCAGACCAGCATATAAGGGATTTAAAACCCAGGACGTACTGTGAGATTAATCAGAAAATACTTTAGACCCTGCCTCCATCCCTTACACGATACCCAATTTCTAGGTTATGTTCCGTGTCATACAGATACATATATTAATAGATTGTGATATTAAAGTACTTGTAAATAATGATAGATTGCATAAAAGTTAAATGCATTTGCCTTGCACTCGTGTTCTTAAGAAAATGTAACTAAGTTTTATTCAAGGCACTTAAATTCTTAGATTGTGGATTTGTGAGAGTAGTCCGGGCCTGTACTGTACCGATATGATTTCTTTTTCATTGTGATTTTTAAATTTTCGGTATAATGATGTATATTTTGAATTAATTAAACCAAGCCACTTACTTCAGATTGAGTATGAGCGTTCGATGAAGCCATGTTTTCTGTGTAAATGGCAAGTTATATTTCCTTGAGAAAACTGCCGGTATAGACAACCGTGTAAATCAACAAAGGTTGTCAAGAAAGTTGTTAAGGAAGAACGGGACTTTAAAAAATATTCTCAATCCTGAATATTAGGAAAGTGTGATGAAACCAGTCTTTCGATCACATGACAGTCATGTGATTTACAAACTCGCGAACGGCCCAACAAATCGGGCGATCTAAACATGGAAGAAGTAAATATTACTACGGCGCAATATGATAGCTCTTTCGAACAGGTTAAAAATACCCTTACGTAGTCTCTGTACTCTCAGTATATACGAAATTCAAGACATACAGGGTGATAAAAGGCAATCAAACATTTGCAATACACGTTTTTGTGAAAAAGAAAGTTATAATCAATGCTGTAACCATCCACAGACACTTACGTAGTATCTGAACTTTATATGTCAGTATTTTGAAAACGGTTTTGTATAGACTACAAAGTCCTGTTTCCGAGAACCGCCGCAGTTATGCAAACTGTTAGAGACGCTCTCCTTCCCTGCATCAATAATACGTTAGATTTCTTGAAGTGTTGAAATTTTTCATTCAAGTGTGATTTTGGATAACGTTGGTGAACTTTATTCGCTAAGTAGGCGTAATAAGACGTACCGGCCTATTTATTACCGGGTTAGGGTGACATAATGAGATATATTGTTTGTTAGAATAAGTATATAAATCGAGGATCCATCAGATATAGCTGAAGAAAATATCTCCTAATAGGAAAATAAACCAATTAGAGGATATCAGTCAAATCATGCAGTACACGAAATGCCCAAATATACCATAAAAATACCTTTGATATGTGTAATATACAAAGTATTTTCTTTAGGTATCATATATTACACAAAAATATCAGAAAAGCTGATAAGAATCTATAGTTCAGATTTTTTAAGAACCTAGATTAACTCAGTACACAAGATCACTCTGTCACACAGAAATAAATCAATTTATACAAAAAGGCCCTTTTAAAGGCTAATTATTCTTTCCTGGTAAGAGTACCTTGAGTTGTCTGTCCCTTACAATAAAATGCACTCTGTGAAACACATACTTTATGTACAAGTTTATACTTTCTTTTCTTTTCTTCAGTAGTAATGTTTTAGCAGAAAATTTACATGTATCTTGCTCTGGTTCATTCTATAAAATATAATTTGTGTGTGTTGTTACACAAATAAACAAATGAATGTGAAAAGACTGAATTGTGCATGACTTAAAAGCCCGAGTTAGTTCTAGTGCTGTAGCGAAACCTATTCAACAAGGCATCAGTAGCTAAGCCTAGTTTTTATATCAATTACGTTGACAAACAAACTCTTGCCCATTCACAAGCATGATATTTTGATAGCTGATTGACCATAAACCCTTTTCGGAGTAAGGTAGCAACTATCAATTTCCTGTATGCTATCCTTTGATGATAAAACATACAAACTTGTATTTTAAGATCATAATCGTTGATCTGGATATATATTAACTGCCTCTTATACACTGTTTCGTCATAAAATTAGTTTGAAACTAAGTGAACCAGTAGGCTTAACAGGAAATAATGGTGGACTTCGTTAAGTCTGGGATGTACCAGTTTATTTTATTATCTGTTTTCTTAAATCATCGGGCTTATATATTCAGAAAAAAATATACAAATCATTGAAACCAAAGCCTAGGTATTATTTTATTAAAGGTTTAAACATTAAAATGCAAATTATGTAGGTCAGAAATGTATGGAACAATGCTATGTTGTAAAATTCGTGAGATGCACTTTAAGGACTAAGCTGTTTTATGGCTTGACACGTATTTGTGAAAATGGAAAAAACCCCAGGTACATCAGAAAGAAAACAAGGGGGAAAAACATGTATATTTGCTTTTGTTACACAATAACTTATAACCCATGTATGCATCATTCAGAAAGATGAGTTGTGAAGGCAATTCCAGTATGTTTAATTGCTGGAGTAAGATTGTCGAACAACTGAGACATAACAGCAAAATCGGAACTGATTTACACCTAGTATATATTTTGCATAATGTACATGTAGTTTGTTGGCTGGTAAGACACATTAAAGTTTAAGATATAAATGGAATGAATATGACATCAACTCTTTTGGGAGGAGTGCAGGCAAAGCTTCACGGCTGGAAAAATGAATGGTTGTTATGAAAAACATGAAGACTTATATTAGGCTAAGTTGAAAAAGTTTTCATGTTAGATGAAATGAAACCTTCAGAGCATTTTATATTGTTTCAGCGTTGCTAACACAAAGGATCCTCAAACAGGGAAAATAATGCCAGTAGTGTTGAATATCATCCTTTCATATTTGCTTATTAATTTATTTGTCATAGTACTTTATGATACTTAAACACAATAGTGGTTATCGGGTGCCAACTAAAAGTAAATATTCAAAATATAAAAAAATGAATCACACAAAAATGAAAGGAAGATAAACCAATATAAAACTAAAAAGATTCTGTAAAATACAAGTAAAGGAAAAGATAAAGGCAAGACATGTAAAATGCTTTAAAAAATGGTTAACATTTTTCTGATTAAAACTGCATTGCGTTAAAAAGTACAATTTATTTTTGATATCCTCATAGTTTTTCAAGCAGTTAATGTCAAACTACTTTGGTCACACTGGCTGGAAATTGACAGACTTGACAAGAATGGGCTTAGTCTGTCAGTGGATGCTGGCAGGGTGCACACTACAGTCAAGATTCACCTTTCAGAAGTATGCAAGAATCAACTTTGTGTCCAATACATGATCAGCATTTACACAATAACTTACCCTAAGTCAGTACTGTAAATGGAATCTTTCATTTAGAAATGGGTGACTACAGAGCAGCTTTGGTTGCATTATCTGCCCTTTCATTACCCTTTACGCCATTGTGACTTACCAGCAATAGTACAGAATACTTATTGCAGGTTGTGATGAGAACATCATTTCTGTAATAGTTGGGACATTAATGGGTTCTCATAATTAAGATTCTGCAAGAGAAATCATTTTTAATGTTGAAAGAAAATCTGAAAAGATGACATTGTTTGATTTTTGAGAGGTTTCAAATAATTTAAAACATTGAGTATTGTTCCTGCAGACAAAATTTAGGCTTTATCCAGTAACCAGTACAAGATGGTGCCATGGGGTGTTGGAATGACAGCTCCAACTTTATTCCTATCTTTTGAATCATCTGTAACATACACAGAACTATTGCTTCTTTAGAAGGCTCTGGTTTCATTGAATTTGCTCTAAAACTGGACAAGATTTGGTGATGACCTTTCTGAATTTTCAAACATAAAATATTATTTTAGGACCTTTTGATCATGATGGTGGTGATTTGAGAATACTGAATTTTGCACTGTACTTCCACCATTGCTTTTTGCTATTTCTAAGTGAGGATGAATTAAGAAGTAAGTATTGGAGTAGACTCAAATGTCCAAATCAGTTCTAGAGGGGATTGGTTACTTAACCATGAGGAATTAAAATCTCATTGTAGAAGGCATGGGAGGATGACCATTATTGCAGGCACTAGCATGTTGGATTTAATAATTTCTGTATTAAATATTCACTTTCCTAGCTTTATATGCATTGAATCAGTCATTGTTGAGTCAGATTATATCATGGTTTTCTACAATTTCCTTGTCCACTAAAATAAAATGTGTCCTGATCAGTTGTCATGTTTATTTTAGTGGACAATGAAGCTTTAGAAAACCATGTTGCAGATCCCTGACTCTAAAGTGACTGATTCCAAGCCATAATTCAGGAAAAAGTAATATTTATATCAGAAATTAATAAATCCAAGATGTTAATGCAAGCACTGTGTGTGAATTTCTTGAAAAAAAACATTGACAGGTATAGATATCTGGGATGCTTTTATTTTCTAAATGACTCCACTTTTTGACCAGTTAGAGTGCTGCTTTTGAGCCCATTTTCCCCCATTTCTGGAATATATGTCACAGATCATTGATCAACCTTATGTCAACCAGGTGGGTATGTGACCTTTGGTCAGCATAGATGGATCAGTGACCGTTTGCATGCAAAGTGGGTCAGTGGTCCTTTTTCAGCAAAGATGGATCAGTGACCTTGGCCAGCAAAGTGGATCAGTGATCCATGGCCTGAAAAGTTGGATCATTGATCCTGACCAGCAAAGTGGATCAGTGATCCTTTTTCAGCATAGATGGATCAGTGACCTTGGCCAGATAAGTGGATCAGCGACCCTTGGCCAGCACAGTGATTCAGTGACCCTTTGCCTGAAAAGTTGGATCAGTGATCTTGACCAGCAAAGTGGATCAGTGATCCTTTTTCAGCAAAGATGGATCAGTGACCTTGGCCAGCAAAGTGGATCAGCGACCCTTGGCCAGCACAGTGATTCAGTGACCCTTTGCCTGCAATGATAGGATACAAATATTATGATTCATGAATATACATACAAGTCTTAAAGACATAAATTAGTTTGATGCACTATGTTTTTTTAAATAATAAAAAGCGATACAAACAGGAATTGCTCCCAGCTATCATTACTTTTTTGTCCCCATATTTGTACAGTTCAATCAGAATTTTTGTGATACATTCAACAGCAAATATAAGAATTACAGACAAGTAACAGTAGGAACTACAGTTCTGGTGGCACTGTATTACAAGATCTCTTGCATTGTCAGGTCAGGTAGACTAAAAGCTCATTTTCAACAATGCACTCAAATAAAGGGTAATGCAGTAGTTCTACATAATGGTTCTCTTGTTAATACAAGTATTTTATTTATTTTAGATTTACCATATATACTCGCTTATAAGTCCAACTACATACATACAACATGAATCCTGATCCGCTGTTGCATAATGTGTCTGTGGATCAGGTTCTGTGTTTTTTTGTTCTACTGATTACTCTTAACAAACTGCATAGACCCAGCTCTGCTGGCACATTATATGATGGCAGATCTGGGTCTGCACAGTGTGCAGTTGGACTTGATTTAATAGTGAGTATTTACCATATGTATTTTATTTTAGATTTACCCATTGCTCATAAATCCATTACAACTGCTTATGTGACTAATTAATGGATTATTGAAGAATTTTTACATATGACATAAAACACCAGTACAAATATTGCCACACAATTTACTAAAACCAGTAAATCCTTGCTATAACAAAATGAACTATTACTAATTCTCCAATATAATCTCCAATATAATAACACCCAAATTGAAGTCCAGACATCAATTATACATAAAGAGAACTTCATAATAATTAATGCCTCATTGTAGTGAACTATTTGTATTGACCCAAGATTGTTCATTATAGTGAGGGACTTGTAACTATATAACTATACATTTATATCAAGGCATGTATGACTTTCTTTTAAAGGCCATTCTGCCAAATCTGCAGGTGTTTGCCATATACCAATGCTTTCAGTTTCATAGAATGCTTTATAATTGCCATATATCAATGCTTTGGCTTTGGCAGCATGATTTATAATTATGATATATCAATTCTTTGAATTTGATAATATCCTTTATAGTTGCCATATATCAATGTTTTGACAGCATGCTTTATAATTGCCATATATCAGTACTTTGAATTTAACATTATGATTTATAATTAACATATATGAATGTTTTTTAAATTGACAGTATGTTTTATAATTGCCATATATCAATGCTTTGAATTTGACAGCATGCTATATAATCACAAAATTAATGCCATATAATTATGTAATAGTTTCAAAATAATTAAAATAGTTCATTGTTATGTTCTACTCATAAAATTTCATTTTTCTTAAGGTTGATTCCCATTTGAGATTGAAAAACTAAATTAATTAACCATGCTACTACCATTGCATACCATGGAAATTATCCAGCTGTGTTTCCCTTCTGCTAGATCCAGCCTCCCCCACCCCATGAATCCTGCCTCTTTTGCAAAAGATGATGGGGTGCATCCATAGATGTTATATTAATCTACAATATTTGTTGCAGTTACCAGCACGTGACCTACTTTTAATAGTCCTCAGCACCTTCATGTTATCTTTACTAGACAACAAATTGTTGATTTCACTTCATACTACATCAACTCTTTGCATATGTAGTTAGGCAAAAGGGTTTTGTACAAATTCTTTCTTGTGGATGAAAGAGTTACTGCCTGTAGCAGGCTAAATCAATTGACATGTTATATATTCAGTATGACAACTTCCATGATGTATGTGTTCCTGGACTTGGAGCCCAAAGTTGCATGTGAACAGTTTGAACTTGAGAAACTGATATGTGATATGTGTTGCTGTTGTTGAAATGATTATTCCAACTGTCTTTCAGGTAATAAAATTTAGCAGTCTGAATGGATCATTTTCCTTTGGCTGTATCCAGTTAGATGGTGGAATGAAAGGTAGTGTTTTGGCATTATACAGACGTTCAGTGTAGAACAAAATGGATCAACAACTCTTGGCTAATGAAGATGCTTCATGCAGGAGACATGACCTCCAGCATTTTATACAGTGCAGTATTTTATTATAATGTGATACAGTCTGTACAATTATCAAATTTTATGGATGGTTTGTACTTGGAAGACAAAGAACCCTATTCAATTTCAAGCCAAAAGGTCATCGGTCACTGTGACTGAAAAAAATAAATAAATAGTTTCTGCTCAGTATTTCAAGTTCCTCACAATCTCCAGTTTCCAAAAAGTATTGATGACATGCACTTGGGGTAAGGACCCTATTGACTTTGGAATCAATATGTAAAGATCAAGGTCTCTGTGACTGAAAGAACAAAAATGGTTTCCACATAGTAACATTAGTTGCACATTAAACACCTTGGCCAAAGTTTCTGAATGGCTTGCACTTGGGGTAAGGAAGAATCCTATTGATTTTGAGGCAGAAATGGCCAGGGTAACTGACTGAAAGAAGAGAAATTGTTTTTGCACATTAATATGAGCTCAATGTTACTGACTGGACCAAACTCTGTGGCGTTCTTGTGCTTTTTGGTAAGGAATCAGTCTGAAGGCTTGGGGTCAATAATCAAGGTCACCATGACTTAAAGAGGAGAAATGGTTTCAGCACAAAAGTTTAGTTATCTCTGTATTTTTGGCTAATATTAGAGAAGTTTTTTTTAATGAATATTAACATTCTTATCTTTTTATATTTCAGACTGGTACAGCAATCAGCATCATCACAATCGTAACTTCATCTTTAAGGTTTGTTATTTCAAAATCTAAATCTGCTCAGCAATGGAGTTAGTAGCAAATAAATTTAACATCCAGATAATCCTTTGTAAAAATGAAGATCTTAGTCTCACAGTGAAAATCTAAAAAATTTTATACAAATATTTTGTTTTCACTCAAAGCAAAATTTCACAACAAACATTTACCATGTATAACTGTCATATAACTACTGTAGTAATAGAGTAGGAAATTTAGCATTGCAATGAAATCTGAAAAGTTACTTTGTTAAGAAAATGTTTCCTCCTCTAAACTGAATATGATGAAGTTCCCAGTGGTTATGTTTCATGCTGCCATATTTTGACTGGATTTATTTTGCTTGTTGTAAGGCTAAGATATCTTATGGTATGGCCCTGTGTCTGTCATGTGACATGCATACATCAGCAGTTTCTGTTTAAAACTTCTCAAAATGTTTAGATCAGTTTTGGCCAAATTGGCTGAAAGAATCCTGGCAAGAAGAGAGGTTTCAATTTTTTCTACAGATATAGATTCAACCTCTGTTATGATCAACAATATAAAAAGTGGAAACTACTTTAACTTGCATTTCAAAACTTCTGAACAGAATTTGACAAAACATACTGGCATGAAGACCTTTTAGTATGCATGGATGGTGCAGATCCAACTTTACATATGGTTGTCATTACTAAAAATAGAAAAGCCAACATTAATAATTTAAGAGAAATGTTTAATGACTTCTTCAAAACTACTGAATAGAATTGGTCCAAACTTGGCAGAAAGCATCCATGTATGGAGACCTTTAAAACTGATACAAATAGTGCTAATCAGCCATAGCCATTAACAATTGAAGACCTTTAAATGATTTCTACAGAATCTTGAATGAAATTTGATCACATTTTACATAAAGCATTCTGGCATGAAGACCTTTAAATGTATATAAATGATGCCAATCTGTCAGGAAATATATGTCACTAGTGCAATAACAAAAACCCTTTAATCAGTTTCTTGATAACTGTTAAAGAGAATTTGACTAAACTATACAGATATCATCTTGGCACAATGACCTTTCATATTTATACAATAATGCCATTAAATGTGGCTAATATTCCTAAAACATTAAAACCTCTAAATGATTTCTTTGCTAAAACAGCTGAACAGAATTCGATCCAATTTGATAGAAATCCAAATGGTACAATGCCCTTTTCAGCATTATACCAGTGATATATGATATGATAACCATTATTAAAAAAATAAAAGGCTTTAAGTGACATCTTAAATATTGTTAGGCTGAATTTAAGTTAATTTGACAGCAGTCTGGTGTAGAATGCTTTCAGTTGAAGCCAAAGAAAGAATATATTGGGCTTTTCAAGCAACTATAATTCATAAATTACTTTTATTTGTTTTGACATTGTGTTTTTATTGGCTGGTATTCAATAAATTGTTGCAAACTTGTTTCAACATTGTGTTTTAAAAGACTGTTATTCAATAAATTATTGTATATTTGATTCTAAGTTGTGTTTTAATTGGCTGTTATTCAATAAATTATTGCATATTTGTTTTGACATTGTGTTTTTATTGGCTGTTATTCAATAAATTATTGCATACTTGTTTCAACATTGTGTTTTAAAAGACTGTTATTCAATAAATTATTGTTTATTTGATTTGACGTGTTTTAATTGGCTGTTATTCAATAAATTATTGCATATTGGTTTTGACATAGTGTTTTAATTGGCTGTCATTCAATAAATTATTGCATATTGGTTTTGACATTGTGTTTTAATTGGTTGTTATTCAATAAATTATTGCATATTAGTTTTGACATTGTATTTTAATTGGTTGTTATTCAATAAATTATTGCATATTAGTTTTGACATTGTATTTTAATTGGTTGTTATTCAATAAATTATTGCATATTGGTTTTGACATTGTATTTTAATTGGTTGTTATTCAATAAATTAATGCATATTGGTTTTGACATTGTATTTTAATTGGTTGTTATTCAGCATAATGGTTATATCATGTATGAACAGTGGATCTCACTAAAGACAAGCTCAATCTAATTTTTAGAAGGATCACTGTGTGTAGAAAGCATGAACAATTAACATGTGAAGCACTTTAAATTTATGGCTATCAAATTTCTTGGTTTGGTTAAAAGAAACATATTTGTGGGTATTAAATTTCATGGATGTGTCATCAATGAAACAAAACAACATCAAGAAATGAAACAAAAAAACAAACATGATAAAATATTAAGTGACAATGTATATATCTCTCCAAAAGATTATACCATCACTTCCATACATTTAGAGCAAAACAACTTATTCCATGTTGCAGTAAATGGACTAGTTAATTAATCCATGTTGCAGTAAATAGACTAGTTAATTAATCCATGTTGCAGTAAATAGACTAGTTAATTAATCCATGTTGCATTAAATGGACTAGTTAATTAATCCATGTTGCAGTAAATGGACTAGTTAATTAATCCATGTTGCAGAAAATGGACTAGTTAATTAATCCATTTTGCAGTAAATCGACTAGTTAATTAATCCATGTTGCAGTAAATGGACTAGTTAATTAATCCATGTTGCAGTAAATGGACTAGTTAATTAATCCATTTTGCAGTAAATGGACTAGTTAATTAATCCATTTTGCAGTAAATGGACTAGTTAATTAATCCATGTTGCAGTAAATGGACTAGTTAATTAATCCATTTTGCAGAAAATGGACTAGTTAATTAATCCATTTTGCAGTAAATGGACTAGTTAATTAATCCATTTTGCAGTAAATGGACTAGTTAATTAATCCATTTTGCAGTAAATGGACTAGTTAATTAATCCATTTTGCAGTAAATCGACTAGTTAATTAATCCATGTTGCAGTAAATGGACTAGTTAATTAATCCATGTTGCAGTAAATGGACTAGTTAATTAATCCATGTTGCAGATTATGGACTAGAATATATTTGGCTGTTAGGCATGTAAATACCAACTATAGTTTTTGCATAAATCCAAATTTGTTTGTACCCACTACCAATTTAATAATGAAAATCTTTAATGTGAGAAAATGTGAACATAACTTAGTCAGTTCATTCATTGATTTGTCATTTCTAACCTGATTGTGACCAGAGTGGCCATAACACTGGCTTCGTCTGCATGTTTCATGCTCAACATTTCCATACTATCACAGCCCCATATTGCATACACAATGGGTGAGTCTATTCCTTAGACAACAGAGTGACATAGTTCATCCTGTTTGTTAACTGCTGGACAATTCCATAAATTACCATTAGGTTGAGAATTTAGAGTTATACCCCTTTGCACACGTGTACATAGAAATTACAGTGCTTGTTAAATCCACATGAAAAGCAAATAGTTATATCTGTTACTCTTTGAAAATAAAACTTGGTATCTTTCTGTCTCTGCCTATATAGTCCTATCTGTTACTCTTTGAAAATAAAACTTGATATTTTTCTGTCTCTGACCATACAGTCCTATCTGTTACTCTTTGAAAATAAAACTTGGTATCTTTCTGTCTCTGCCTTTACAGTCATATGTTACTCTTTGAAAATAAAACTTGGTATCTTTCTGTCTCTGACTATATAGTCCTATCTGTTACTCTTTGAAAATAAAACTTGGTATCTTGTTTGCCCATTAGGTAATCAGGTGAAAATCAGGAGAATTATGTCTGGCATTTTCCCCCGGAGTCCTTGGGATCAGGAGGTCAAATTTCTTGACTATGTTGACAAATGCTTCACAATGTCATAGCACAAAGACAAACTAAGTTTCTTCCATGGCATGCCAATGGCAAATTCCCATCATTTTTATTTCATATTTTTCCCCATTTTCCTTCTTTTCCATCCCCAGCCTCCATTCCCAGACAGTGGTCATAACAAAAACTCCATTAATTATATTTTGAATTATCCTGTTTTAATTGCATGTGTAGTTTGCTCAAGGAATATTGAAAATGTCACTGTATGTTTAATTTTTTAATATTTACCTATATACTACCTTCATGTCCCAAGATCGGTGAATTTCAATCCAGCAGATTACGCAGGGATAGAGTTCTAGCCAGATGCATGGTATCACACTATCCCCATACTAAAATCCAATTTTGCATCTGATTACAGTTTAAGACTCGGGGTTGGGTTGGGTCTGAGAGATGGGGGGGGGGGGGGGGAAGGTAGATTCTGTGTTCAATTAGCTGGTGTATGACAAGCAAGACTATTTCAAATAGCAAGCTGACAAATAGATTCCAGTTTGCAATTCAGTTTTTACTCTGGTTTTTTATGGTGTGTTTAAAGTATATAATAACAAGGTTACAAACAGGATTGAAGAAAGAAATACATTTATCAGAAAGAATTGCAGACACTGAAGTCTCAGAATAGAACTGACAGCTGTAGATAGCTTGTAAAATTGAAAATTTATAAACACATTCACTGTAACATAAAAAATGATTATTTTGATATTTTATTGATAAACATGACTTTTGAATTACAAATTTTCTTTTGTATGGTATTTATGATAATTACAGTATACCATTCCTTTTCATATGGTAGTCATGATAATTACAGTATAATATTCCATTTCATATGGTATTTATGATCAGCATCTTCATTTGTATGGTATTTATAATAATTACAGTATAAATATTCCCTTTCATATGGTAGTCATGATAATTACATCTTCATTTGTATGGTATTTATGATAATTACAGTATAATATTCCCTTTCATATTGTGTTCATGATAATTACAGTAGAATATTCCATTTCATATGGTATTCATCATAATTACAGTATAATATTCCCTTTCATATGGTATTCATGATAATTAATTACAGTATAATATTCCATTTCATATGGTATTTATAATCAGCATCTTCATTTGTATGGTATTTGTAATAATTACAGTATAAATATTCCATTTCATATGGTTGTCATGATAATTACATCTTCATTTGTATGGTATTTATGATAATTACAGTATAATATTCCCTTTCATATTGTGTTCATGATAATTACAGTAGAATATTTCATTTCATATGGTATTCATCATAATTACAGTATAATATTCCCTTTCATATGGTATTCATGATAGTTACAGTATAATATTCCCTTTCATATGGTATTAATGATAATTACAGTATAATATTCCCTTTCATATGATATTCATGATAATTACAGTATAACATGCCCTTTCATATGGTAGTCATGATAATTACAGTATAACATGCTGTTTCTTATGGTAGTCATGATAATTACAGTTTAACATGCCCTTTCATATGGTAGTCATGATAATTACAGTATAACATGCTGTTTCATATGGTATTCATGATAATTACAGTATAATGTTCCCTTTCAGCATCTTAGGAAGTAGCTCCATAATAATTGCAGCAACCTGGAAGAAGAAGATACTTTACCCAGAGGTTTGTAAATTTTTGATTTTGCATGCACTTGACCCATGGCCTATGTAAGTTCATTTTTACATTGGCAGTATCCTTCTTTTCATAGCATGAGCCATTGCTGACATTTCTCATTGATTATAGATTAAATATTCTGATCACTATTATGATACAGTCTTGATTCTGACCTTGGAAAGCTCCAGAAAAGAAATTTTCCATTAATTTGACAAGGGGCCCAAAGTGGCCTAGTGGTCTATAGTGCTCACCATTACAGATCACTGCCATCTCACCTCTGTCTGCATGGGTTCAAGTCTTGGGTTCATTTAATATGCATATGTGAGAAAGCTTGTCAGTAGCTTCTCATGGATCGATGGTCCTTTCTGGGGTTTTCCTGTGTTCTTCCTCCACCATTTATACTGACTGCTATGTATAGCCTATCTTGTGCTGAAAAATGGTGTTAAACCCTACAACAACAACAACATCAATTAGACAAAGTATTTCCAGAAATGATAAATGATAAACTCAGTAAAAACAACATTAAACTTTTGAAGAATTTTGTGCAATTTATAGTCACTTTTGTGCTGGGATGCAGTTAAACACTACAACATACATACATGCATACATAATAATCATTGACATTAAATAAAAACAGGCATCAATTTTCTGACTTATGATGTTTGCAGTGTGTGCAAAGAATAAAATGCTCCAAATAGCTTCTACATTTAACAAAGTCAGACTTCATCAAGCAAGAGTTCTAAAATTTAATTTTACTGGGTTTGCTCCCTTCACAGATGGCTCATCCTTCCCTGAATCACAGTGCTCAAAGGACCTAATATAACTATACCTTTGCTGTTGTCTGCCAATTAGTTAATCTGTGAAATAATGTTGTATTTTTTTATCTCTGTCTGGCTTACCTTGTAAATTCTTTTATGACAATCAGATGTATTAACTTTTCTTGAAGATAGTTTTACATGAGTACTAATTAGGGCTGTTATTATTGTACTGTGTTTACAAGCTATAGGTTATAGGCATGTATCATGGTGGTGTAGAATGGTCTCTATCTCTCAATTGTGTTGCTAAGATTGCTGAGCATTTTGTTGTTGTTGAAACATAGCTATTTCACAGGGTTGGGATTTTAAAACAAAATCGGTTTCTTGTGTATAGTCATGTTATGCCAGGTATGATAAAGAACAGATCCTTGAAAACTATGAAAGTACTTTAATCTTAAGGTGCCACAGTCAAGACCTTGAAAGTGCTTGAAAATTAACCTGTTAGCAATGAAGTACTTGAAAGTTCTTGATATCTTTAAAGGGTCAGATGTCACATGCATAGACTTCCAAAACAGTTGCAGTCATGTTGCTATTATTTGCATTGATTGAAATAGAAACTGCCCCTTATTTTGAACCAAATGTTTTAGTTATGAGTGCAGATAAATACATATTTGATTTGTAATTTGTTGTTTTAGAAGTATGTGAAAAGAAATGTAGACCTTCTCATAATCCGTCAAGAATTAGGTTCTTTAAATGCATCTTGCAATGACCTTAAATGTCCTTGAATTTTATAAACCCAATGCTGTATAAACTCAGGTATTTAGTTACTATGAAATGAACACAACTAAAGGGGTCCATTGCCATTAATAATTACAATTTTGGTTAAAGGTGTTGAATGAATTCAAGATTCTGGAATTGTAGAAATGGATCAACATTTACACTGATTCCTGATAAGTATACTCGTAGGCTAGCATTAGAAGGCATGGCATTCATTTACCTAAATGGCCATTGCATACTACAAGTGGTGTGATGATTTATTATAATTATGAAGAGTGGTAAGAAAATTGAAATAGCCAAGCATTCAGTTATGATTTCCATAATAAAACAGAGATCATATCCTTTTAGTTTTCATGTTTTAATTTGTCAAAACTTTTTTGTGACAAAATCTTCCAGAAAATGTCAGATTTGTGAAGAAAAACTTATATTAATATAGACTTTGGCTGTTTTGTACAAACCAAGTACCAGCAACATGGCATATGACAGATGTGCCAGTAAAACATGCATATTTTCAGATCAAAAGCTTTAACTTGTCCATAAAAATATGGAAATATCACCAGTCAGTTAAGATTAAGGGTTGATCAATTTTGATGAACAAATATTTGATATTCTGATTTCAAGCAGTTTCCAAAACTGCTTTCTTGGATTGAATGCCATTATTCTTAAAAATATATTTTTTTAATTATCAGACTCTGTAAATCAGCTCATGTAGATCAGATTTTAAGATTTCTAGTGAATTCAAATGGAGATGTTATCTTAACAGACTTCCAAAACCAAAATGTTGCAAAGTCAATTGTGATATAATTCATGTGAGTGATATAAGACCCATTGAAGCCTCTTGATTGTCAAATGAAAGGATTTATGCAAGCACTATACAAACGTTTGGCACAAAGATTCTGGCAAACTTTTCCCTTGCTTCCTATGGTCATAGTCATTGTAGTGCACTAAAATCCTTATGTTGGAAAAAGGAATAATTTTGGCTAAAGAACTTCTCCTTTAAAAGATTGTACCTATAAGACTGGTAAAGAATGACAGTGTTTAGATTTTCTTTTCTTTATTTTCTCTACAAGCAAGAAGGGAAGCTGTAAGTATATGGGCTGAAGGGTAACAGTCATTCATAGGGAAGGAAGGGACACTTTCTGTGTGTATGTTGAGCCTAATTATGGCCGTCTAAATCTCAGACCCCTAGATTTTTTAAATTTCTCCAAAGAAATAGTATAAAATAATTTCAGAAATTCTTTACTAATGTGTGACCTTTTTTTGTCTTTTTCAGATTCTTCCAATTTTCCAACTGTCACTTGCAGATTTTATTGCTTCTATTTTACTCTTGGTGATCTGTTGTCTGAGGGTGTCAAAATATCCAATAAATGGCAACTCATGTGACTTTATCACTGATTTTGTCACTGTAAGTATATTTAAAAAAAAATACTTTTGCCTCATAAGGAGTTGTTTTCACTTACTAAGGTTTATGTACCATTTTTGGTTATAACAATGTATTTTGTCCATATGACTTCAGATGAACACAGAATAAACTTACATTGTAATTAATTCTAACTGATAGTAAGGCTCAGAACCCATATGATTTTGCCCTAAGTCTTTATGGACTTATGGCATAGAAGCAAAAACAAGCAAAAACTACAGAAAAATGATCATTGCTGAAAAATCCAGATAATTGGTTCAACTGTGTTTGATTTGGATCCAGGTTTCATATTAGAATCAGTGAAATTAGTCAGGGAACCAGACTAACTTTACAGCAGTACCCCAGATGCTTTAAACTGCACTTATTTGTTCATGTGAGATGTCTGCATGATCAAACTGTTGATATATAGAAAGTGATGCATGTTACAGATGAAAGGGGAAATTAGCTTCTGAGAATCAAAAGGAGTATTTTGGTTCTTGTGAATAAAGCTGGAAGGGGCACTGTTTATTGGATATCACATGCCAATTTGAATATGCTTCATGGTGGGAGATATGATTGACGTCTTCATGTGAAATGGAAAAAGAATTTCCAAGAATTATGTCAAGTTGAGGGATAGCAGCAAGCCATTGAGATGCATAGGGTTTGGAACTAAAGTTTGCACAACTGTACTAGTGGTAAATGAAGTCTAAGCATTGTTACAAGTCTGTGCTCTTAAAATAAGTAATAGAAAAGAGTGAAGACAACAAGCTTTGTAAAATTTACCGAATAATTTATTTCCCTAGAATACAAAGTGAAAATTGAGAAATAAAGAATATATGGTTTTATGAATTAAATCCAAATTGTAATCAAAAAATTAAAAAACACAAGTCCTATCAATGAAAAGTTCTAAGTGAATCTCAGTTCAAATCTCAGTTCAAATCCCGATGAAATTCAAGATGGAAGGCAATGATGTCTGTAGTAGTCAGCATTGTACTGATGCATCAACAGTCTCTTGTTGAAACACAGAAAATATTATTCCAGTTTTGAAATCTGTTTAAATTCCAGTGAATGTCTTTATCCAAGAATTATGTCAGAGCACTTTTGTATTTTCAGAGAAAATAATCACATGAGTTCAATAATTTGAAGAAAATAAAATTCAGCCCAAACTGGTCACAGCATAATAACCTGTTATCTATTCGACTCCATACACATAGGCCTGTCTGTTAACTGTTAAACAATGTAGTGTATGTTACATTTAACAGCATTTTTAACCATCTTACATTTTTGGTACACATGTATTATGTATAGAAATTTTTTAGAGTAAAGTCTGATAATTATAGCTGTGTAATTATTTTTCACAGAAGATTTTTTTATGTACTTTAATTACTTAAGAGAACTCATTCACCCTCAAGTCATTGGAGCTGCATGACCAACCATAGCTGCCATTTCTCATACTCGAAATTTACAAGTTTTTTGTCAATGCCTACATCACTAAGACATCTGAATTTGATAATTTATAAAAACTAATTGCTTCCTACATCAATATCAGAGCCTTTACCTAAGTTATTGAATCCTTCATAGCTGTGATTCTAATCATGAAAACTTCATTAGTACTTAATGAAATCCATGACCTCCATTTCGGAGAGTGGAGAATACAACCCAGTTACTTTAAATAGCAGATTTAGACCAGAACATAAACAGTGACCACATGATCTGACGTAATGGTCATTTACAGAAATGAATGTAGTATCTAATAGGGTTTTATCCCAAAAGGTGGGGCTAGGAAAACCTGCTTAAAATGGCTGATGTTTACAGCAGGCGTGAAAAGGCGCTTTCATGCAAATGGAGTAGAGGCATCAAAAGGCACTTCCATGAAAATGGAGTAGAGGCGCTTGCATGAGGTAAAGGGTTAAAGCATGACTGATAGAACTTGTATCAGAACATCAGTCATACACATAATTAAGATGTAAAACAGATTCCTAGATGAGGGTCAAAAGTTCATGCTTCTGGAAGAAAATGGAAGTTTGTTTACCAATTGACATATGCTTGATGTCACTTAGTCCAGGTATGACCTGGACTCAGCTTAATGATTCTTACTCTGAGAAAGATAATACAATTTAGTTTTTAAAAAGTTGTTTACCAAAACTGTCACTGATTTTGGAACAAGGTCAGCAATTACATACAATGTTTCTAGTATTGTTTACATCAAAATAAAAAGGTATTCTGATTGAATTGCTTCCTGGAGAGGTGTAGTGATGTGTGATGTGATTTGGATTTTTAACGTAGCTTCAACAATTCTTCAGTCATGTCGCTATGATGACTGCAATGTGGCAGTTTCTAGTGATGTCTAGCACTGGGGCATCATGCCGCAGACATGTAGCATGATGTCCCACCCAGTCACATTATCCTGACACCGGGCCGACCAGTCCTAACACTAACCTCTTAATGCTGAGTGCCAAGCAAGGCAGCTGTTAGTACCATTTTTGTAAGTCTTTGGTATGACTCGGCCGGGGATCGAACCCACGACCTCCCGCATCCGAGGCGGACGCTCTAACCACTAGGCCATCGGAGCGGTGGAGAGGTGTAGTAAATTTATCCATCAATCAGCAATTCAGAAAATGTGTAAAATGCAACAGTAGTGTGTCATGTTGAAACAAAAGATTCCTATTTTCTTTAGAAAAGTCAGCAAGGAAAGATCATCTGTTAAGAATGAAACTGGTGATTATGAAATATTGGATGGTTTGCTGCTAGTCCAGCATGGCACAGAAAGTGGTGATACATAAATAACTGGCATGTTTTTTTAAATTTTGTACTTTGGTTTAATCTTTGGAGAAAATCTGATATATCAGCAGAAATATCCAAGGAACAACATGCATGAATTGTGGAAAATTGTGTTTAGGATATTTATCATGAAAATAAGTTCCCAAATCTATTGATACTGGCCATCATTGATGCATTTCTGGGATTAAGTTCTCCGAAAAAATCAAACTACTGTGAGGAATAGGATAACCACAGACCTTTGAGACTCTGTCACTGTAGTGAGAAAATGTGAGAATGTTGTGAAAGAAATGAAACAAATTCCTTTCCAGATATATAAATTTGTGTGTGTGATTTTATGTACGTGTGTGTGTGTGTGTTTTCCTATTTTGCCTTTGATTTCTTAGGTTGTCCAGGGGTCAGGCTAGACTTGAATTTGAGGGAGAATTAAGTGACTTCTCCTTTTGGACAAAATGGAGAAGTAAGCGCCCAAATGGGTAAAGTGGACACGAAGCAAGAAAAGCAGTATATATGTATTCTCTTATTTGAATTATGCCCTATATTTACCAGTATGCATATTTTCATCTAACATTCGATTTAAGCAATACTCTATTTTTAATTTGAAATTATTTAAGCTATTTTGGTCATATGGCTCTAAAATAGAATAATAGCAAATTTTAACTGAAGAACCAGCTTACATTATTGCAATTGCAAGTTAGTAAAAATACTTAATCAACTTCCCTTAATCTATTTTGTTATTTTCTTTTTTAAACAATTTATTTTCTTAATAATGGTTCTTTCAGAGATTTGTAGACATGTTTGAAACAATCCCTGTACCATGTACATGAGGGCAAATGCACACGTCTTCAAATTATACTGTTCTTCTCATCATGTCTTTGTTTTGGATAAATCATTACCGTCACTATTCATACATAACACACTAAAATGCATAAAATTACAGACATGACTTCTTTATAGTCTGTATATGAACTAAACCCTTCTTTCCAACTGAATCAACACAGACATGAGTGCATCTATTTTTAGAAGGAGGGGTTTTCCTAATGTGTAATCACTCACTTTGCTTCATTACAACAGTCCATTGATAGGATTGGAATTTGATGGTTTATCTATTTGTCTAGGTACTGGTAGTAATTTTAGACATTGGTTAAATTTCTGCTTTGCTGCTTTTTCTGTATTTTCACAAGTACGAGTGAAGTCAGAAAACAAATTTGACCTTATGTTGTATGTTCTCCATTCACGCAAATTCTTCACCCTAGTATTGTCCCATATGTTTTTGACCTACATAATTACATTTTAAAGTCAAATCTTAAATAACTTAACACCTAGACTTTGCTTTCTATGAATTGTATATTTTTCTAAATATATCTGCCTGATGATTTATGAAAACAGTCTAATAAAATGGTACTTCCTAGTCCTACATGTAAGATCTCAATGCTGATATTTAAGTTTTGGATGTCTGGATCTTACAGCCTAACTAACGGCACTTTGTAGCATGTTTTGATGTCAACTAGCATCATAACAGAAGTCAAATTTTCAGGAATATCTCACATAACCAGCGACCAATAATGACACTTTTCTACACAGTAACGTCAGAATGTTTTAGTCAGACTTTACTGACTCTAATGTCTTTTCTCTAATATATTCAAATTCTCTATTAAAAAAAGAAATTCACCTGTTTTCAAGTTTTGTTGGCCTACATTTCATTTGGCAGAAAAGCAATGAAAGCAGGGAATGCCAAAATCAGGTTACTTTGAAATATTATTCTTTAATGAAATGAATAAAAATATATTATGCCTATTGGAACTGTAAGCAACATTTTGTGTCATTCAAGAAACATATCCCCCACATGAACCTACTTGAACATATTTCGGCATACCTTGACTAACGTTGCATTTCACCAGATTCAAATGTATATCAACGGAACATGAAATTGCATCCATTTGTGAGTGTCAGATTTTTATTCCACCAGAACAAAAACAGCAGAGTAAGTATAGTAATTACATATCAATTTGTGGAAGAGTGTTGATATTAGCTGCCAAGTGTGTGAGATATTCCTGAAACTTTGACTTCTGGTTCTGATATCAACTGACATTGGAAGACGCTATACAAGGCCATTCTTTGGGTAGTAAGACATGTGACACATCTTACATTGTATTGCTAGGTACTTCCCAGACATAGCGATGTCTGACATTATTTTTCCCTGTTACTGATTTACTTACAGTTTCAAACTAATTTTATGATGAAGTAGTGTACATGAGGCAATTAAAATATCCAAATCTTTGAATCTGATCTCAAAACACAAATTGCTATTTACATACTATTGTTAAAGCTTCAAAACATAAGTTTGTATGTTATCTCATTGAGGGATAACATGTGGAAATCAGGCAGGGATACTTTCTGATAGATGCTAAATTACTTGGTCAATCAGTTATCAAAACACATGCTTGTGAATGTGCAAGATCAAGTTTGTTTTTCGGCATAATTGATATCAAAACTAGGCCTAGGTACTGATGGCTTGAGGAATACATTTTGCTACAACGCAACAGTATAACTAACCTGAAATGGTGAGGGGGCATCTCAAAAAGTATGGTCAGTCAGTGTACCTCAAAAAAATCACATGGCAAGGTCGTTTTTGCCTTTCTAACAGAAGAAGGCAAAGTTTACATTTTTCAGGCGACTTAGTCGCCCACTTTGCTTGGTAGCATGACACCTGGTTGTCATCCATCAGCTACCATTTGGCTTTGTTTGTATCCATCACCTGCCCCCAATAATAACCCTTCATTTGGAGATAGGTGTAAACTGGTAGCATCTCTTGATTTACTGGTATATAACCTACCATATGCTGAAAAATGGTGTTAAACCCACAAGAACAACAATATCAACCAAATCCAAAACATTTGTATTTTAATTGACCACTAAACATGTTGTATGGTTGAGGGTACTCACCCATAATTTATAGACCACATTGATTTGAATACGTGACTGCTGTGGTGTGACAGGACGCTCTCCTGATTTTAACTTTTTGTAATTACCTTCAAGTAATCTTGTTACTTCCTGCAGTAAAAATTAATTACAATGTTTCCACTGCTGTCCTTTGATGTCGTTTGGTCCAAATGCATATTGTACTGACCAAATGACGCTTTGAATAAAGCTGTGTTTGTTATTAATTTTGTGTCTTTGAAGTCATGTGCCCAAATAGCAACGTATAATGAACAAAGTATTATGACAAACCTTAATTTATTAAACAAAAATACCCAGCTCTACAGTACTATACATCATGCACCCATCTATCAGTTGTGTAGACCTGGGTCTGTAGACCTTGATATCCTGTACAACACAGACCAGTCTGCCAGTAGTTTAGACTTAAATACATCTTCTGTACAACACACACAGGTCTGTCATTAGATTATCTACCAATAGTGTAGACCAAGCTCTGTACAAATTGATTTGCACAACACATACCCATCAACCAGTTTTTAGGCTTAGATCTGTATACATAGGTCTCCTGTAAAACACACCCATCTGCCAGTAGTATAGATCTAGAACTCCTACTACCCACCCATCAGCTAGTAGTGTATACCTTGATCTCCTATACTGCACATCCATCAGCTGGCAGTGTATACCTAGATCTTCTATACTGCACATCCATCAGCTGGTAGTGTATACCTAGATCTCCTTTGCTGCACATTCATCGGCTGGTAGTGTATACCTAGATCTCTTATACTGCACACCCATCAGCTGGTAGGGTATACCTTGATCTCCTTTGCTGCACACCCATCAGCTGGTAGTGTATACCTTACTGCACACCCATCAGCTGGTAGTGTATACCTAGATCTCCTATACTGCACACCCATCAGCTGGTAGGGTATACCTTGATCTCCTTTGCTGCACACCCATCTGCTGATAGTGTATACCTAGATCTTCTATACTGCACATCCATCAGCTGGTAGTGTATACCTAGATCTCCTATACTGCACAGCCATCAGCTGGTAGTGTATACCTAGATCTCCTATACTGCACAGCCATCAGCTGGTAGTGTATACCTAGATCTCCTATACTGCACAGCCATCAGCTGGTAAGGTATACCTTGATCTTCTTTGCTGCACACCCATCGGCTGGTAGTGTATACCTAGATCTCCTTTGCTGCACACCCATCAGCTGGCAGTGTATACCTAGATCTCCTTTGCTGCACACCCAGCAGCAGAGGGGGCGAATCGGACATTTTGTCCAATCGTTATTTTGCTTAATTATTACTTTCTGCACTCAACGATCTAGTGTCGTCAGCGTCTGGTAAAATAAAAAACGACGACGTCGTTGGGGATCGTCCAATCGTCATTTGGTTTAATTAACACCTTCTGCGCGTCGATCCCCAGCGTCGTCAGCGTCCGGTAAGCACATCGACGACCGCGTCGATGTCATCGCCCCCTCTGCTGCTTACAATGAAAATTATTTACAACTAACCGAATATTTGGTCAAGTCCGATACGATATCGTGTCCGAGGATCATGTAAGTTTATCGTTACGAATCCATGTGGGGTCGACTGAGCATGACTAAAAAAGTTTCGAAAAACATTGAAGTCCATGTCACCGCCGCACCATGTCTGCCAAATATTTCGTAGCGTGTGTGTATCAACGCCGTTGAATACAGCAAGAATATTACAGTTATCTCTGATTACTTTTGGAATCTGAGTATACCGTTGAGTGACATATATCACGTCAGTGTTTTTATGCCTGCCTCTGGAAAATATCCTAGCTGGGTTTTTTTGATTGTCTAACATAACATCATCGTACACGACTAGATTGTTAACGTCGCCATCAATATCATCAATACCTGGTGCATCATTGATATCTGTAATAAACTCAATAACATTTTTTTTAGCGATCGCTGATGCATTCTCGTTGAAATCTTTCAACACCTCGTAGCATCGTTGATCATCTACGCTAGGAGCAACCAAATACAACTTATCCCACTTCATCCATCTCATTATTAAATTGAGTAACAATTGCGTCTTGCCGGATCCAGATGGTCCGATGATAATCATCCGAATCGAGTTTGGTAACGCTGCAACATGCTTAACTGGTTCTCTTGTTTTAGTCGCCGAAAAATCAATTATATTCATATCTCTATACATAAATTATGGATCTATATTGTGTGAAGTGTAGAGTACGTACTGGCACAAATGATATGACAACCGCTACAACAAGAAATAACAGATCGGCCCTTACTGGTAAGTGTGCACAATGCGGTACAAAGAAATTTAGATTTATTTCTATTAAACCCGGGGATGTTTTAAAAAAAAGCGAGGAGGTGATATTGCAGCCAGGTTATCAAAACTCCCCGGAACACCGTGGGCAAAGTATCCAGGAGAAAAGCACCTCCCAGGATATAGCTACTGTGGCCCCGGAACACGATTAGATATTAGACTCGATGATCAAAATCAGCCCAAACCCGGTGAGTATCCAATAAACGCTATCGATAAGGCGTGTCATGCTCATGATGTTGCTTACTACAAAAGTAGCGATCTGCAACAGCGTCATATCGCGGATGTAAAATTAATTCACGCGTTAAATGCTATTCCTGATAAATCCGTCAAAGAAAAATTGGCCTCATGGTTGGTAAAATCGGCTATGAAAGGTAAATTAATGATGGGCGCTGGTAATTAATAACAACATGGAATCCATCTATTATTCTCCGAGAGGATACTGGAAGGGGAAGGCCGCAATTGGTAAGCTTGCAAGCGCTGCAAAGGTAACAAAGGCCACTGCGGCTAATTGGTTATCCAAACAGGCTATATGGCAAATTTATCTACCACCGCCTAAACAAATCAACTTCTCGCGCTTTGATGTCAGCGTACCTAATGAAGTTCATCAGGCTGATATACTATTTTTGCCGCATGACAACGGTTACAAATACGCGCTAACCGTAGTTGATGTTGCGAGTCGATACAAACAAGCGGAGCCGTTAAAAACAAAGTCAGCAACTGAAGTAGCCGCTGCGTTTGAAAGAATTTATCAAAGAGGTTCTCTGCGCTGGCCAAATCTATTACAAGTTGATCCCGGTAGTGAATTTCGCGGCGCTGTTTTATCAACGCTGAAACATCATAGCGTCGCGGTACGACGAGGTCATACTGCGCTACATCGTGATCAGGCAATTGTTGAACGATTCAATCGGACTCTCGCTGAACGGTTATTTGGATATCAATACGCGAAGGAATTCATCCAAGAAAAACGATCTCGTGAATGGGTCAAAAGGTTGCCAGGCGTAATTGCAGCGTTAAATAACGAGATTACCCGAGCAATCAACATGAAGCCCAGCGACGCGATTAAATACGAGTATATACCCGGAAAATCAAAAATAAATAGCGTTTCCAAGCCGATTCTCGGCAATGTCACCGTGAGATATCTATATGAACCAGGAGAGCTTGAAGGCGGTAAAAAAAGGGCTACCGATCCTATTTGGAGTGTTACCACACATAACATATCAACGATAACACGATCAACTGGTAGACCACCGATCTACAGACTGGATTGAACTGCTCCTCAGCGCGGATTTACACGCGAGCAGCTACAAGTGATACCTGACGATACTCAATTACCCCCGCGTGGTCTTAACTAGCGCCGTTGCGTCTATTGCACTCAAGACAGGTCAACCTCACATTGTTTTTAACATGACCGAGACTGTTATCGATTCTGTCCACGGTAAATTGGCGAGCGTCTTTATCCAAATAACGCCAGCGCATTACACAATTACAACTTGCGCAGTGATTATTCTGTTGTTGTCGTAACGCAATTATTAATTCGGCATCAATATCAAAACGCCGCTGTTTTTTTTATCCTGTTGGCGGTAACCCGAGAGTTTTCTATCAATGACGCTTGCATCGATGACTCCGTCACTGGCTTTGTCACTGGCTTCGTCAATAACAATTCTTCGAAGCTGATTTATCCTTCGTACTCTGGACACTGCAAGATAGACTAGATTTGACCATTCGATGCGATTATCAACCATCCAAACAATTGTGTCCGTGATGGTTAGTCCCTGCGAGGAATGTATTGTTGTTGCGTATCCTAGCGTCCACGGGGATTTATCAGCACGTAGCGCGTCCTCGACGACGCTGATATCAACGAGCACAATATCATTCAGCACGAGAATTTGTTTTTTTGTCCCCGACGCTGTCGGGGCTGGGATTTCAACTTCAATGTTCTGCCGCCGTGTGTCCGCGGGTCTATAACATAACGGCACTGGGCGCGTTGGAAACTTTTCCTTATGCAACGTAAACAACCTCCGCTGAAGTGTGTCTCTGACTATCTTTCTACTCGCTACAATCAAATCGTTTGGTCTCCATGTTTCCCAGAATTCATTTAACGGCGTTTCCGGAATCACCTCGCGGATTATTTCACACTGAATTCTATCCGGCTGTAATCTGATTAATTTTTTAACCCCGCGCAGTTGTTCATCAAGTGCTCGGTAATCAGTATCGGTTTCTTCATAATAGTCCACGTAACCCTTTAACCAATCATGTGGGCCCTCGCCGACAAATGGTGGTGGTTGACCATGGTCGCCACACATGATCACCGCTGTATTCGCGAGCACCAAGCAATCAAGAAACATTTGTAAAACATCTAACGAAACAGTACATATCTCATCCCAAATGATAACCCCAGGAATAAATTTTTCACCCATTCGATCAGGAGTCCACTCACCGCCGCTGTATCGAAAAAAGCTGTGATAAGTAACGGCGTCAACATTTCGTTGTTTTATCTCTCGCGCTAGTCTATGGGTCGGTGTAAGCACGATTATACTTGCCCGCGTTCGAAATAATTCAATTGCCCGAGTCGTCTTTCCTGACCCGCCACAGCCGCTTAAATAAACTGTTTTATGTCTACAAATTGGATCAGAACACGATGGTGCATTAGACCATTCTGACAATTTATCACCGCGTAAGTAGTTGTTCTCAACGGTGACATCTGCTGACGGGGAATAATCGCGTCGTATTTCATTTTTAATTCTCCATGTACCCCAACTCTCGTCCGGACTAGTAAACTCGGCTACGTTTTCCTTATACGCTACGTCAACATAAAACGAATCAACGGCTACTCTAACCGCGGTATCGGGGAATCTATTTATCATCGAGAATAAATTGATAGCGGCATAACCCAGCATAGACGCCCTCAAATGTGGATACGCCGGGCTGTCTCCATCGCTGTAGGTAACAACTGTACCCAACCTCGTTCCATTGGACAAGAAAGCTGTTTTGCAGTTCACGTATCTATTTTTTGCCACTGCGTCCTTGATTACGAAATCATATTCTGCGTCATCTATAATCAGCCGTGAGCAATATCGTTTGTAGTCGTGGTTTTTTCCACCTTGTGTGAACTTACCAATTATTCTTCTACCGAGATCTTTTGCCTCGCGGTTTCGTTGGTTGAATATCTTTTTGGACCATTCGATATATTCCTCGTCGGCATCAATGTTTTTTCTGGACTCGTCAATTATGCTATCTAGACGCTCCGGTTCTGGTAACCAGACTTCAGTCTGTGCCCGGTATGATATAATCGCGTCACTGACAATCAACGAAACTAGCATGCTACAATCAATCATATACCGTAGCAGCGCTATTGGCAGCCACTTCTTTTCAGCCATGTGTCTACCGATCCAAATATAGCAACAGCGATGGAGTCCTGCCGCGAATTCAAATGATACTATGCGAGCGAATCCGGTTAAATCAAAATCAGGCAGTGGTCCATTAATAGCAACACGAGTCATTTCATGACTGGGGTGTCCAAATCGTCTAAAGTACTCAGCGGCGGATCCATACCCGAGAAAACTCGCTGGATAACAGGCAACCATATCAACCGAGATCATAGCGTCGCGGCTATATTCAGTGTTCCATAGTCCACCGTGATAGTATTCCAAACAACTGGATTGTACATCCGGCAGAAATTCCTTGCGCGTTGGTCTCCACGCATTTTTCCTTGCTGCAACATGAGCTACAACCGATGGAATCGTAAAACAATTTGTTAGCAGTTGTTCATCATGCTCTTCAAATTCCATGGCGGTTTTTTTCATCCTGTTGTGAAATGCTTCAGTGCGATATAATTCGCCGTTTGGTCTTACAAACTAATCAAAGGTATCCGCATCGTTTTCAGCGCTGCGAAGTAACCACACTGATACAGGGTCGTTTTTACACAAGTAGGCAATAGCATCAAATAGTTTCCTCTCCGCGAGAAAACCATCCCGGGAGAATTCTTCGGGTATATACTTTACTGTTCTATCCCGTGGAAATATTGTGATCGCGGGCGTCCATGCGTGTTCGTTATGATCAATAATTTTGATTGGGGCTCCCTTCGATTTATACTTCGATTCGTATAATACTTCACCGGTTATCGTTGTAACGGTTATTGGAAATCTCAACGACGTTTCTAATCTCGCTATGTCGCTGATGGTCGCTCCACGCTCTTTTACGGTTAGTTCCCACTGGTTGATTTTGCTACGTCGTAAATCAGTCAATTTGTTTCCTCGACATGCATTTGTAAAATGCTCTATTATTCGTTCTGCTACACAATTTATCCCCGTTGACTGTTTCATCGGTTTCAGTTTTCCGATATCAGGTTTCTTATTTAACGGGTATATTCCATAAACAACTGCTGTTTCAGGATACGCTCGTTCATAGTATGGTCTGTCAATTCCGGTTAACAACCCCGGCTTGGAGTCGCGGCTGACAGTGACTGTTTTCTTGTCGCTGAGAACTGGTTCAAATTTATCACGTATGATCCAATTACCTGATTCCACCCGGACAATGAATTTTACTCTGAAGAAATACCTTTTACCGTCAAGTTGTGATATTATCGTTGCTGCGCGGTTGTCGTTCATGGTAGCATCAACAACGCCATCAATTCGAAATGTTGACCAACTATGAGATGCGCCATCACGCTTGAATTCATCGATACAATCGCGTATTTTACTCAACAGGGTTCTATCGTTTATTAACGCTTTTGGTGTGTCCTTGAGGACTCTATTGAGATTGAACTTAATATTTTTCCGGGGCTTAATTGCTGCCAATCTCTCGAACTCATCCATATAATTAAAACAAGTATTTAAATGAAAGAATATAGTATAATGAATAAATGCAAATGGTTGATGATTGGGTCGATAACCCCGTGCAATAAATCATGTAGAGGTGAATTCTGCGGGTATCATTTACAAAGCGTTCGTAATGGTTCTCTTGGCCCCCTCCCGTGCTTGGTTTGCCACGTCGGTGTAAGAGGAAAATCGCAGTTGTGTATTAATTGTGGCGGAAAGCGATACAGGGAACTAAAACGCTATTATGACAAGCGAATTAAAAACGCCGTCATTGACCCCACCGCTGACTTCGTCATCAAAACCCCCCAAGACTACGTTGAAAGATTTATAATTAAACCAAATAATAAATTAGACAAATAGTATTATTATATAAATGGACCAAGAATTTCAGCCGCATCCTGTGCTCGTCAATTACGAGGCATCTCGCGACGGCATTGTTAGAAACCGCAAACTGAAGAAGCCGGTTGGTACCGTAAGTAATCAGGGGTATCTGATGTTTGGTGCCGGAAAAAAGAAGTACCATGTTCATAGGGCGGTATTTGAGGTATTCAACGGATTAATCGAAAATGGACTTGTGATTGATCATATTAATAATAATAAGACTGATAATTCTCTTATAAACTTGCAAGCTATCTCGCAAAGTCAGAATGCCAAAAAAGGCCAAACTGGTAAATACCCAAAGAAAGCAAAACCCGTAAAGTCATTTGATACAACAACTCACGAGGAAAAAATATTTCAGTCGATGAATGAAGCCAGTAGATACTTTGACATTTGTATCGCCTCAATACGAAAAGTAGCAGAACGAGTATATCAAACAGCAATCTCAAAAAAGACCGGGCATAGAATTCGATTTTCATATGTAAATATCAGCGAGTGACGAAGTCACCGGCGCCTATGGCGCTGACGAAGTCGCCATGACAATAAATTGTCCATTCCGAAAGAAAACAAAGTATTCAGTATTGTTGAACACCTCGGGATTGATACACGGGGTTTCATTTTTTTTTTATTTAAAAACAAGATGTTCTATAAGAATAATGAATATCGAAGACATCAATAATATATGAGCCGAGATTTCAAAATTAAAAAATCAAGGAATTGAATTATCTGATGGTCTCGACAGTGAAAAAATATTATCCGATTATGAGATTATTAACGAACAATCGAAACGGGGGCGTTTTACCCTGGCCCGCGAGTACTTTTTTATAAAACGATTACAACATACGATCAATGAAAACTTGTACCACAATGACGCAAATGCATTCATTGGACTATTCACTGCCGTTGAAATAATACGAAAAAAACTCGGACGTGTTTATGAACGACGCCGGGAGATTTCTAGTAAGATCAAAAACATTAGAAGGATTATAGACGAAAACTCCGGCGAGAAATTAGAAATTGCTTCGCAATTGCAATAATGGTAGGCGAATCACTTACTACTCGGCTAGCCAGAGAGCGGCTAGCAGCGCTTAAAAAGTTCATACCGTTACGAGACAGGGTCCGAGAACAACTTCAAACGCGGCAGCAACTACAAACCGATTTTACTGTTGGAAGCGAGCAACTCTTTGTCCCGGTAACTAAAGCGACCAAAGATGTTACGGCGGCAACTGTGCCCGTCCTCGATGCGCTTGAAAAGATAGCGGCAGAGACAAAACAAACAAAAAGGTCTTTAGAAACACTCCCTGCGAAAATAGCGGCTGCTACAACACGGAGGCCACCACCACTCGCTATAACGGAACCACAAGAACCTTATGTTACAATGGCCGACGAAGAAGAATTAGGTGCTACTGCGAAAGAACCAGAAGAAGAAATACCGGAAGAAGAACTAGGCGCCACCGCAAGAGAACCGGAAGAAAAAGAGGAGAATATACCCCGTGTTATACTCAAGAAGAGCACAATAGATCAAATTAGAGGCTTCAGCAGCAGGGAAGAATTAATTAATTTTGCTGCCAACAATTTTGCTAAGAGCATACGAGATAAGAAGCATATCAATAGCGGTTACGAGAAAAATATAAAGTCGTTAAAGGACTGGGCAAGAATAGTGTATTTAGCGAGTAAACATAGAGACGCATTACTACATCGTAGTAAATCCGATTACGATGAATTCCACAAGGAAGTTAAGAGTAGAACACCAAAAAAAGGAAAAGGATACTCTGTTGGTAAAGAATCCTACGGCGTTACCTGTCCTGGTAGTGTTCTCAGTGATATATCACGGCTAGAGGTACTAATTGGAGGAAAACGAGCCGGAAATAACTCTCCGGAAATAATCAATGAGGCCGCTGATATTTGCAAGCGGTTATTTGCAGGCGGTATCATGGACATTAATGCATATCGAACGCTCATAGACGAGTTAGTGGATGATTAAAAAAATTATAAAATTATAAAATTATCGTTTTTGTTAATTTTTAACCGTTTTTTGACTGTTTTTGGCCATTTTTTGACTGTTTTTGGCCATTTTTGGACTGTTTTTGGCCATTTTTTGAGGGCAAAAACCCAAGGAAATCATTTAGAGAAAATCGATGTTTTTCTGAAAAATCGAGAAAAAAACGACTATAGGCATCAAAAAACGACCAAAAATGACTAAAAATCAAGAAAAAACCAGAAAAAAACCAGATTTTTATCGAGGGCAAAAACCCAAGGAAATTTTGATAAAATTTATTCCGGTTTTTGATTCGGTGGGGGGGGGGGGTGATTACAATCACTGGTGATTACAATCACTAATTGGAAAACTGGTGTTTTTAATAAGGATGATCATACACTACAACCACGATAAACCAGTACTCGTCTACGTGGTAAACTCGCGATTGCCTGTTTACCGCGCGTGCTATGGAGATGGTCTCGGTAGCACCATTGCGGGGTTATTTACAAGAATGGCTCCAAAAGTAGCGCCGTTAGCCAAACAATTAGGAATGAAGGCTATTGATGTTATTCGTGATAAGGGAATTAGTGCTATTGGAGATGTTGCCGGAAAGGCGCTTTCAGCCGCGCGGAACAAACTAATGTCATTGGTAAAATCCAAAGGATTTTCACGGAGAAAAAAACAAAAACCACCGGTGATGCCATCAACGACAGTGATGCCTGCAAATGTCAGTAAAGTAATAAATAACGCCGTGGAAGAAAAACTAGAGTCGTTGGCGACGACTCAGTCGTTGGCGACTTCACCATCAGCCGATGCGGCAACCAACGCGCTCATGAACGCGATAGCGGGGAGTGGTTTAAATTCAAAGAATTTACGACGAAAACGACGTTGATGGATTTCAATTGAAAACACCGACATGAATAATAATAAAATGTTTGCGCGAACCGCTGATCCCGCGTTTGATATGGACGCCCCAGTGCGCAGGGATGATTCTGTCCGTGATTATCAATATTATTCTTATTATGCAGCGCAACCTGACCTACGATCGCGAATTGAACTTCAAGTCCAAGATACCAGTAAATATTTTTTGCCGTGTGAAGCGTTTATCGAAATTGAGGGAGAACTCGTGACAAATGCCGCCGATAATGCACCATACGCAGATGACCATCGTGTTCGAGTTGGCTTCGTCAACAACGGTATCATGGCGTTATTTGAGAGCGCCAGATATCTTATTGACGGGCGAGAAATTGAATCAATAGAACGCGAGGTTGATGTTGCAACGACGATAGTTGGGTTAGCGAGATACTCGGATGATTATACAAGATCGGCGGGCCCATCTATGATGTTTGCGAAGGACTCCACCGATAACGCTGACCATCTTCAGTACGTTAACGTGCTGGTGGAAAGAGATACCGCAACTGACCCACAGGCTGAAGCAAATAACCCAGACCGCAGAGCAAGACCAGGCGCTAATTTCAATATTATAAAAAGTCTTAACGATAATTACAATATGGGATTCGCAACACGAGTAGGGATGTTGCAAGGACCACGCCGAAAGTTTTCATGCGCGATTCCACTCCATCACATATTTGGATTCTGCAGAAATGTTAGAAAAGTCATCTATGGGGCTAAGCATACAATTGCCCTGACGCGAAGGGGCGATGATAACAATGCAATATGGCATGCTGCTGGCGTCGCTGCCGGTAAAGTCATTTTAACTAAAATGGCATTGTGGATGCCGGTGCTGACTCCATCAGTTACCACGGAAGCACGATTGTTAGCATTTATGGAACGGGGGGGGGGGGGAAATCGCTGTTGAGTTGGCTAGCGGTAACAACTGATGCTAAAGAGGATAACGTCGCCGATACGTTTACATGGCACCTAGCATCAAAACAGGGTGTTTCAGCCCCGCGTCATATATTCATAGCGCTACAGAATAGGGAACGATTGGGCAGTCAAGAACGCAGCCATATGATATTTGATCGATTAGGAGTCATGGAGGTTTCGCTGAGAATAAACGGACAACAGGAACCATCCGAGGATATACAGCTTAATTACGGCGACAACCATATCGCACGTGTGTATCATCGATTGCTGTCGTATATGGGCCGTGATCAAAACGTCGACACTGGTTTGCAAATATCACAACTTGATTTTAAAAACCTGTATCCGATTTATTACTTTTCGTTGGAACATCTTGATTTAACGAGACAATCCGTCGTTGATATACACTTCCGAGCTCGTATAGCCCCGGCTGGTGCCAATTATAGAGCGGTTGCTGTCATTCTCAGCGATAAATCAATGCTGCTAGAAGGTGTTGGTGGACGAATGAGAATCGTTGATGCGCCAGTGGAAAACATGTAATTGAAAGCACAAAACGCGTTTACAATAAATGTCGTATAGTGTCGTCAGTGTAGAGTTGACTGATGGTCAAGTCAAGAAATTACGATCAAAGTCGGCTAAACAATGCGGAACCACAATAACGCTGAAGCCGTCGCAGATGGCGGGTGGTAATCATAAGATATCGTTGACGGCGCGTCAAATAAAACATTTCAATGATGCGATGAAGAATAAAAAGGGAGTTCAAATAGATTTTTCAGCCGCAGCAATTAAAAACATGGAAAAGACCGGTGGGATATTTCCGCTGTTAGCTGCGATTCCGGCATTGATTGCCGCGGCCGCACCAGCAGTGGCTAAGGCGGCGGCGTTAGGAGCCGTTGGTACCGCGGCGGGAATGGCATTGAAGAAGGCAACCGGGAAAGGCTACAAAAAAAAACGACCCGTGGCCGGAAAGGGTCTAAGACTACCGGGAACCCCGTATTCATGGTACTCGGGAAAGGGTCTAAGACTACCGGGAACCGTTTAATGACTCCAATGTCTAATTTTGATTTAATAGACGCCGCAAACGCGTTAGCGATAAAAAACTTCAGAGGTGTTTTTATGAGGGATCAATTACCGGCGGCCCCAAGGAATACTGAAACAGGCATAATTAACCTCGATGGGTCCTCCGGAGCGGGAACTCATTGGGTTGCATACGCGATTGATCCGCGTGCAATCGTCTATTTTGATTCATACGGGTTAGCCCCGCCGAAAGAGTTCATGCGGTATATCCGGGCGTGTTCAGCCCGGGCGTGTTCAGCCCGGGTTTTTTATTCCACGCTGCCAACACAGCGATTAAGCGACCCACCGATATGTGGCCGTGAAGTATTGAACGTACTCGCGGCGATTTCATCATCGCGGAAACCACCTCATGTGGTTGTAAACGAATACACTAGTGGGGTCGTAGAAGCTCAACGGATTTTAGAGAATAACATTTACAATAATAATGATTGATATCTGGGGGCGACCGGTTTCGGCGCTGAAAAAGCCCACGGAAACGCCTACCACCGATGACATAAAAAAACTAATTGAGGATGAAATCACTGATATGTTGAATCTAACAAGTGTTGACCCGGGCGAAATAGTTGTATTTCAAGACCGCCAGGGTAAATTGAAATCCGGTAATGTGTCACTGAATGACGTTTTAATACGACAGCGTGATACCGACGAGGGCGCTATCGCGTTGTATACCGTCGACGGACAACTCAAACCGGGTGGACATATATCAGCGGTGACGGATAGGGTAACATTAGTCCAGGACGGTTTTACAAGGTTAGATAGATCGGTGACCGAACTTGACGCGCAGGTGAAAAAATCTGCCACCGAGGTGAAAAAATCTGTCGCCGAGGTGAAAAAATCTGTCACCGATATACAACTCACTACCGCTAGTTTTTTTGGAACCCCGACGGTAACCGAACCGAATCTTGCAACAATAAAAAATACTATTTTGGAGTTTACGACGCTGTCGGGCCAATTTACCTCGTTACGAAAAAATGTTAACAGGATCGATGACAACTTTGATAAATTCCTTGGTAAAAAAAATGCCAAACCGGATGAAATCACAATAACTATAAATGATATCACTGCGTATGGACAGGAAATAGAAACAATCAAAACTGATGTTGCAACGAACAAAAGGAGTGTAGACGCGCATGAACGGGAAATAGAAATAATCGGCGCTAATGTTGCAACGATCATAAATAATGTAGACTCGCATGGACGGAAAATAGAAACAATCAAAACTGATGTCACAACGATCATAAATAATATGGACACGCATACACAGGAAATAGGAACAATCAAAACTGATATTGAAGCGAACAAAAAAAATGTAGACGCGTATTGGCGGGGAATAGGATTAATCAAAACTGATGTTGCAGCGAACAAAAAAGGTATAGACGTGCATACATATGAAATAGGAACAATCAAACTTGATGTTGCAGCGAACAAAAAAAGTATAACCGAGAATACACGGGAAATAGAAACAATCAAAACTAATGTTGCAGCGAACAAGAATAATATAGACGCGCATTGGCGGGAAGTAGGAATAATCAGAACTGATGTTGAAACGATTAAAGACGGACTACCGAGAGTAGCAGAGCAATTCGAAAAAATAAAAACCCCTCATGAGAACATCATCAACACAGTATACACAATTCGGCATGGATCATTCGATTGGACTCCTACGAATAATACAGTAAATATTACCGCAACTGTTAAGGGTATTTATCGATTGACACTGGTTTCAATGATGCAGTTTAATATATTATCGTCGAGTTCATCCGGGTTTAACAATACAATATCAACAATTATAGACAAGAACGCAACTGAACTGTTTACAATTTATGCCGTTGATAGAAATCTAGCCGGGGCAAACATTACATGGTATGTGGAATTTGCAGCGAATCTAAGTAATTAAAAACACTAGCTCTTTTAAAATAAAAATGACCACCAAGGAAATTGAATCAGAGGTATCACCGACGTCACATCAATATCGATTCGATACCGCAAAAGAATTCTCCGCGAACTTAAAAACGCTTTCCGAACAATACCGTGCAAAAATAAAAAAATACCGTCGTAAAATAACCGCCATCGACGCGGTCGTGTACTCAGTGTCGGGCATAGTAGCTGGCGCCGGTGTTATTTTATCCACGGTAACCACGATAGCCCCGATCGCTGTTCCAATCGCTGTCTCCGCAATGACAACAATTGCTGGAGTCGCCAACGCAATCACTAGGAAGATATCATCGTGTTTTCAGAAAAAACTCGACGAGTACACAGTAAAACATCAAATAGTATCCGACGCATACTCGAAATTATCCGGGTTGATCTCGTTATCGATTGATAATTTGTTCGTATCCGATGTTGAATTCTCCACGATGGTCCAGTTGTATAGCTCCGCGATGTCAAAAATCGAGGATTTTCAACTGGAAGCCGGAACCACCTCAATGGGCTCTGGTTATTAATATTAAACACTAAAGACAACAAATAATAATAATGTCGCTGAACCCCGAAGGGTTTCAATTACTTCAGCGGATCGCGGAGAACACCACTCCGGTACAAACAAATATGATATCAATAACGTCAACGAAACCCGAATTCAGTGTGAACTTCCCGTCGCCGGTTCCAGTGAAGGAAATAGCGCTGACAAAATTGCGAGTATATCACAGTTGGCCTAATATTCGAGCGGACGCATTTAACGGACAACAACCTAATAACTCGCTGGTTTTTGCACGGACAAATAAACCCGATGGAACCCCAGACTGGAAGGAGGTTACAATACCAACTGGGTCATACCAAATAGAACAAATCAATAAAGAATTTCAACGCAGGATAAAATCGATCACAGGAAAAGAATCAAAAATCGCTATTACGGTTCATGAACCGACGTTATCGTCGACGATTGAAATAAGCACACCGGGGTATATGGTTGATATCTATAACAGTTCAATAAGAACCATACTAGGTTGGCCTAAGAATCCACCTCATGAAAACCCCGCGGACAAGCAATCGTATCATGAGATTAATCCCAGTTATCGAGATGTTTTGTTTATTATGAAAAACGCGTCACCCCCCGACTGGTTTACATTTCAAGACAGGAATACCATGTATTGGCATTTTAGGTACGAGAAAACTCCTAGATCGGCCGTCGAGACCAATGTTAATTTAAATGATATCGATAGGTTTTTTATCGAAATTAATCGTATTTACCAATCACAACTAGAACAGCTACGGGAAACAAAAGCACAAAAACACGTTGAGGTGTTAAATCAACTTATATCAGACATGGAATATATCAATGAACGAATCGTCGGGGTAATATCCGCTAGCAGAACTAATGATAAACAAAAATTCCTAACCGAGTATAATATCGCAGAAGCCGATTTACCCGATTTTAAGTTTCCAAGATACAACGCGCCAGAACTAAGAAAGTCTCTTAATGATTTTATCAGTCCATCAACTTATATCCTCAGACACGATAACGGGGATGATGGTAGGCATATTGCTCCATACAACGTAAATATCGCATCGGTGATAGCAATCAATCTAGTGTGTGATGTTATCGAAGGGAGTTACCAGGTGGATACCAATCAATCAAATCAAGCTCAACAGGGATATATCCTTTATTCATTTTCACCAACAGCCCCTCCGGGATATTTAATCGTTGAGAATCCGATTAATCCGGTCTATATGCGATGCCATGATCGGTTTTTAACGAGAATTAATTTTAAACTCACCGATCAGTCAAATAACCTAATTGATCTACAGGAGGAGGAGTTAGTGATCACTCTGTTTGTAAGATCATAAAGACCCTCATTGTAAATAACTCCTTAGCAGCAGAGGGGGCGATGACATCGACGCGGTCGTCGATGTGCTTACCGGACGCTGACGACGCTGGGGATCGACGCGCAGAAGGTGTTAATTAAACCAAATGACGATTGGACGATCCCCAACGACGTCGTCGTTTTTTTTTTACCAGGCGCTGACGACACTAGATCGTTGAGTGCAGAAAGTAATAATTAAGCAAAATAACGATTGGACAAAATGTCCGATTCGCCCCCTCTGCTGCTCACCCATCTGCTGGTAGTGTATACCTAGATCTTCTATACTGCACATCCATCAGCTGGTAGTGTATACCTAGATCTCCTTTGCTGCACATCCATCAGCTGGTAGTGTATACATAGATCTCCTATACTGCACATCCATCAGCTGGTAGTGTATACCTAGATCTCCTATACTGCACATCCATCAGCTGGTAAGGTACACCTTGATCTTCTTTGCTGCACACCCATCGGCTGGTAGTGTATACCTAGATCTCCTTTGCTGCACACCCATCAGCTGGTAGGGTATACCTTACTGCACACCCATCAGCTGGTAGTGTATACCTTGATCTCCTTTGCTGCACACCCATTGTCTGGTAGTGTATACCTAGATCTCCTATACTGCACATCCATCAGCTGGTAGTGTATACCTAGATCTCCTATTCTGCATATTCATCAGCTGGTAGTGTATACCTAGATCTCCTATACTGCACATCCATCAGCTGGTAGTGTATACCTGGATCTCCTGTACATCACATCCATATGCTTGTAGTACATGTATATATATAGGATGTACAATATGTGTGTCTTTGATCATTCACATGGCAATTCTAGTGAATTTGCAATTTTGTTTTATTATCAGTGAAATTGTAAATGAGAAGGCTACTAGGTTATTAGCCAAAGTCCTCTTGTTCGTCTACGTTAGACATAGTATTTATAATTTACCAGTATTAGTATTGCATTGAAAATTGCTCAGATAAGGTGGTTTTGTTAACTTGCCATCAGTTACTCAGGATATCCTTTTTCTGTCAACAAAAGTAGTTCTATGCCACATAGTTGGCAGTGGTACATGCAAATGTTTCACTAATTCTACATTCAGAATATTGAATACCATATATAATGTTTGGTCAAACTAAAAACTGCATTGACCGAAATCTGTCATCACATGATATGCCAGCAGCTCTGGGTCTATGTAGTTTGTTGGAGTAATCAGGAGGAAATAAAATCTGAAATCCTGATCATCTGGTGCAATATGCGAGGGCAGGATAGGGTCCATGTCGTTTGCAGTTTGACTGGACTTAAAAGTGAGTATACATGGTAGTTACTGTAACACAAAAAAACTCAAGATTTTGCTTAAGGTTTAGAATAAAATTGATTTCTTTTGAAATAATGAACACAATGTGTCATTTATTGTGTTATAGACGAAGCAGAACTATTAAGCATTGGAAAAGGGTGAGTCTAGTGGGTGTGGAATACTGAACTTGGATGAATCTGTGAAAGTTTACTTTTGTGTAGATAAGTTGAACTCTTGTTGAAGGCCATAATTGCAATAAATTTATCCATAATTGTTATAAAACTTTTCAGTCCTTCTATGTCAGCACGTTTCTTCTGACTCTGGCCTATGCAATGGAGATATACTTCCATGTACGCGGTGGACACCTACAGTATGGAAGGGTTGATACTAGTGAATCTATCTCCAATTCATGGAGAGAAAAATGTAAAAAGGTGAGTTTTACTATTTAAATACTCATCAAGATAATTCCATCTTAATTAAAAGATCGATGAAATTAATTAATTAAATGAAAGAGACATTGAGAAGCCCCAAAGTTTCTCTGATATCCTTAATATCATTGAAAGTTAATCGAAATTACTGTATGAC